>ML298179.1:732-18302 GCA_005239495.1 Nicotiana undulata | reverse complement strand
CCTTCCACACAAGGTAACAAGTGTGCACATCCATACCACCGACCACCCTAAGGATGTAAAACAATTCAAGGACCCGTAACCAGGATACAAGCCTCTTTCACCAAACACCAAACTCAGATGACACTGAAGAACATTCACATCCATTGCTCTTGCTCCTCCGAGCTCATGACATCCTTGTTAAAACCGAGTCGCAACCTCAATTCCTACTTTCGGTTACATACCGCTTATTTCCCACAACATGACCATATAGAATGGCATAGGAAATTCCATCATAACTCCTGAACCACTAACAGGGTGAACATTTCATCACATAGAAACTTTCACTTACCTCAATTCATGAGAACCATAACAACACGCGAGTGAATTATCACAATCGCAATACATACCAATCCTCAAGTGGTGGTCTGAACCACCCTAAACCTTCCAGGATCCGCCTACACCTGACAGGCCATAGCACCTGAATGCTTCCAAATAAAATCTATTACGACAGCCGACACGCCCCACACACTTCTGCGCAATCTATACACATACCCAATCAGAGCAAAGGAGCTGATCACTGTCGTACATGTGCCATTTCAACCATGGTTAACCAATCTTTCTTCTTCTTAGAGATTATACTGCAGAAGCTTGATTCTTACTTACACTACTGCCTGAAACCCTTAAACACCACGTTCCTCTAACTTTCGAATTCATTAGGACCACTACTGAGAGTCACCCACTCTGACTGGACCCGAATACAATCAACTCCAAGGCTCTCCTAGCACATGAACACCCTTTCAACGAAGCACGTGACTGAGTCGCTACCCTTACAAATTGCCTATGCCTTAAGCACGAATTCTTAATCTTCCAAAGCCTAACCCTGGTTCAATAGGACCAACTTCGCACACATTTATCAAATTCCATGCTCAATTACTGCTTTAATCCTTTCCCTTAGCTGTAACAACTTGCCAATATGCCGACATTCCGCAACTCCATGAGGACACAACCCCACAACCCAACTGCAGGTGGTGGGACTCCCCCACTTTGGTTAACCTCATTCCTTTAAGCACTACCCGACTTTCTTTCCTTACGCCTGACCTTTTATAATAGGCACCACCGCCTAACACTCCTCACATATATTCCTTCATCATATGATGCCCACTTGCTGCCTCAATTCAATATCATTCCCCATAGCTCTTAAACCGGCAGATCACCCTTCAAACTCTTCGAAGATCATCTTTCTCGGGTCGCCTTCATTAGAAATGCTCATTACATGCTGAACCACAACACACCACGACCTCGTACAGCCGCCTCTTCGATTCTTCTTCACAGCACTCTGACCCAATGCAACCGAAGAACTATAACACCGGCGAACTTAACACATTCCATTCGATCAAAAACACCGATACCACATCACAGATGAAAACTCCACCTCGCTTGATAGCACCAAGTCTCATTACTTTATCAATCCCCACCTGACCATTCATAGCCCCAATGCCTTTCCTTTGCCGGAACTAAAACACTGAAATCTCGAAACCAAGCCCTGAGAAGACCTCTTTTCAAGCCATTCATCACGCCAACATATGGGCAAGCATTCTACCATCGTATCAACTTCGCGCGATAACCAATTGTGAGCGTCATCACAACCTGAGCATGATCTCAAAGCCCTTAGAATCACAGCTACTGGGCTGAAACACATAATATTCTCCCGCAAAGCCACGGAAATAGCCTCAATCAACCTCACAGGGAGACCATCCCACACCACATCCATAGTATCATTTAAATTCCTCGAAATCCTGATTCATAGCAAGCGCTTCGCGACGCGTAATATTGAGTAGGAAGAAACATAGGCATAAGCCTCAGAGGAATCAAATCGCACGATAAGGAATCAAGAAGGGAAGTACTCCTAATAGCCCTGTAGCCTCTCGAAGATAAGTACAGATGTCTCCGTACCGATCCGCAAGACTCTACTAGACTTGCTCATGAGTCGTGAAACCTAGGGAACCTAGAGCTCTGATACCATGTTGTCACAATCCAAATTCCATAAGTCGTGATGGCGCCGGACATCACTGTCAAGCAAGCCAAACCTTAATTAGTTGAAGAAATTCCCGTTTTAACATTTTCGAAATCGTTACCTTTCATTGCAATTCATAATCAAATAAATAAATCTTCGTAAATTAAGTACGACAGCAGTTCAATTCAGTTTTAATCGACTAAATCCCAACACATCCCCAGAACCTGGTGACACAAGTACATGATAAACTTCTAAGGATTTATACAATCATACAAAGCTTGTCCGAGGTACAAATTGAACAATGACTAACAATAAAGTACAAATACATATGAGGAAGACTCTGTCAGCTGCGGAACGCCTGCGGATGATGCAACCCGTCCAAGTCTCCAAGTCAGTCACTGGGCTATGAAGGTACCTGTGCAACAAAATGCACATCAAGTGTAGTATGAGTACGAAAATAACGTGTACTCAGTAAGTATCCCGCCTAACCTCAGAGAGGTAGTGACGAGAGGTCAGATTAGACACCTGATATAGGTCAATTTAGATTATTCAAGTGTGACACTAAGTATGGTTATTATAGGCAATTTATTAAGTTCAGGAGTAAATAATGTCAACTCTTTCCAAAATTTACACTTAAATTCTTCGTCATGTTAATACCAATTAATCAACATAGGTGATTTAATCAAATAACAACCTAATCAACGGGAAGGAACAACTTCTTCCAAAATATTTAATAATTCTCAATCTCTGTCATTTCAATTGGAACCTTAAAATTCCAGGCCAGTAATAAGGCAAAAATAAAAAACATAGCAACTACACAGCAAATATCATGCGCAAGAAATGCCGAGGGTCGAACGACGCAGATCAACAATAATAAACTGTGCACTGCCGAGGGTCAAACGACTCGAACAATAGATGCATCTATTTTCCCCGCTCGCGAATCGATCATGCGACGCAGTCAACATAATAACAATACGGCTAGCATGCTCGCGAATCATACCTGCGACTCAGGTGCTCATATGTACATGTATTCACATAAAAGATCCATATATTATTCAAGAAAACAGTTTCTCATAGAAGTGATAAAATTCTCTTTAATTAAACATGAAGATAGTATTTAGAATATTTTCTGGAAATTCGTTTGCCAAGTTTTAACAATATTCAATAAAATAACCTTGCCAGGATCACAATAATCCATGGGAAAATCCATTCTCTTTCCAAATAATTAAGAAGAGTACACCCTAACCTTTTAGGAAAATAAATTACTAATTCCATAGCATTATCAACATAAAATTATGATAGGATCACATGTACAACACGTAAGGCATGCTAGTGGGTCCTAGTCTACCCGGACATGGCATAATAGTAGCTATGCACGGACTCCCGTCACCTCGTGCGTACGTAGCCCCCACAAATAATAGCATTTGTTCATTTATTTCACCTATGTGGACAATTCCCCCTCACAAAGTTAGAAAGGAGACTTACCTCGCTTCGAAATTCCATAAATGGCCTCCAAGCCTTCCTGGCGACTCCAATCGATGCACAACGCTCCAAAACTACAATATACTCTAAATATTTGCTAAAAATTCAGATTATATAATTTCCCAACTCCGCTCAAGGAATTGACCAAAATGCCCTCGGGCCCACGTGCCCCGATTTCGAAATTTCTCGAAGATAAATTCTACCCATAACTTTACTAACTCAAATATACAATTTGTTACAATTTTCATGCTCAAATTCATGGTAAAAGTCCAAAATCCCAAGTTCCAGGTCTTCCCCAAAAATCTCAAATTTATACAAATTTTACATGTCTAAATCTATGTAAGATCACATATTTAACTCAAAAATAGGAAGAAATCACTTAGCTTGTGTTGCTTGGTGAAAATCCCTTCTTGAGCTCTCCGAAATCATCCAAGCCAAATGAAAGAAATGAGCCAAAATTCGTGTTTAAAGAATCTGTCCATGCTTCATCGAGTTGTACCTTGCACTTGTGCTGTGCAGGTTGTACATCATATTACAATTTTCGCTTGTTGCACACCTTATGTTAAAACACCCATAACTTCTTGTAGAAATATCCAAATAACAAACGGTTTTAATATTTATAAACTAGACTCGAATATCTTTAATTTGATAGGCTGAAAATCATATAAATCTTTATATATCCCGAGATATGAGCTTCTAAAGTCGGCTCAATGCATCAGAAAATTCTGGCAAAACTGCTCCACCAGCCATCTTGAATCGGTCATAACATTTTGCACAAAACTCCAAATGACAAATGGTTTAATGTCCTGAAAACTAGACTTCAAGATCTACAACTTTCATGTTTTACAAAATTTTCGTATTCCTTATATATTCTTATATATACGCTTCCAAAGTTAGCTTTTCGATGCATAAATTGGTGTCCAAAAGTGCAGCAGAAATTTCTGCAATTTTTCCTTTTTTTTTTGTCCGAAATTCATTTCGTTAACCTTCCGAAATCTACCCGAGGCCCTCGGGACCTTAACCAATTATACCAACATGTCCCAAAACATGATACGAACTCGCTCGAGGCCTCAAATCACATCAAACAACGTCGAAATCATGAATCGCACTCCAATTCAAGCTTTATGAACTTTGAAATTTCAAATTTCTACATCCGATGCCGAAACCTACCAAATCACGTCTGATTGACCCCAAATTTTGCACACAAGTCATATTCGACATTCAGACCTGCTCCAACTTTTGGAACTGGAATCCGACCCTGATATCAAAAAATCAAACTCTCTGTCAAACTTCTCAAAAACCTTCAAATTGCTATCTTTAGCCAAATGACTTCAAAATGACCTCCGGACATTTGAATTCACTTCCGGTCGCGCTCCCAACTCCAGAATCACCATACGAATCTATTCCCAGACTCAAAATCTGAAACGGACATCAATATCATTGAAATGCACTTCAAGCCAAACTTTGGAAATTTCTTCAAAAATGCTGACCTCCACAACATACACCGAAACGCTCCCGGGTTATCTAAATACCGATCCAGACATACGCCCAAGTACGAAATCATCATACGAACCTGCTGGAACCTTCAGATCCTAATTCCGAGGTCGTTTACTCAAAATTCCAGTCTTACTCAATTTCTTCAACTTAAGGCTTCTGAAATGAGAATTTTCCTTTCAATTTAACTCCGAACCTCCTGAATTTCAACTCTGACCATACACACAAGTCACAATACCCGAAATGAAGCTGTTCATGACCCCCAACTGCTGAACGACGCACTGGATCTCAAAACGACCGGTCGGGTCGTTACAATCAATATATGTACTTATGCGTTCCTTTATGACTGTGCAAATTATTCAGTAGTTTTACATTTCGCTTAGGGATTGGTTATAGATGGATATTGATAAGACCCTAGTTAATTTGTAAAGACTTTGATAATTGGTATTTCGGGTTCCAGTGAGCTTTTGATGATCAGGTTATTGACTTGCTGTTGTTTCTTGAATTCTTTTCCTGAACTATTACTCTGGTGAATTATTTTTCAAAGTAAATTTATACGTTGAATCATTGCCTCCTGTACTACTAAGTTGTTAGTAATATAGTGATTTAAAATAAAGGAACTAGTATTACGCTACTTTGTATGACCTCTTTTATATATATATATATATATATATACACACACACACACACACACACACACATTTCAATAATTCAATTAGTTTCTCAATTAAATTTCCTTAACCCATTTGAAATTTGATATTACTTAAAAAGAAATTTCTATTAAGTTTTAATTTAATAAATCCTATATTAAAGGCAATAGCTTATTTGATGTTGTATTTTATTTGAAAATGGTATTTTCTTCATTAAAATGATTTCAAAAAAATAACTTCCTCTTTTCTCGCTGATTTCTTAATTGGTTTAGAAACTAAAAAAATATTTTATCTTATTTAAATGAGACTCCTTGGGCGTCTTAATTCCATTGGTTGCAGATATTATGTTCTGGGTAGTACGTGGATTTTGTTGTACAACGTGGGATGGAAATATGTGGGCACAAGGTGCCATATGTGCTAAGGGTGTCACGACCCAAATTGCATAAGGTCCTGATGACGCCGGACACCACTGTCAGGCAAGCCAATCCTTAACTAGTTGGAATAATTCCTTTTTAAACATTTTCGAAATCGTTACCTTTCATTGAATTTCATAATCAAATGAATAAATCTTCGTAAATTAAATACGACAGAAAATCAATTCAGTTTAAGAAACTAAATCCCAACATATCCTCAGAACCCGGTAACACAAGTACATAAGCAACTTCTAAGAATTTATACAATTATACAACGCTTGTCCGAGGTACAAATTGGACAAAGACTTTAAAATAAAGTGCAAATACATAGAAGGGAGACTCTGTCAGCTGCGGAATGCCTCCGGATGATGCAGCCCGTCTAAGTCTCCAAGTCAACCACTGTGCTATGAAGGAACCTGTGCAACAAAATGCACAACAAGTGTAGCATGAGTACGAAAACAACGTGTACTCAGTAAGTATCCCGCCTAACCTCAGAGAGGTGGTGACGAGAGGTCAAATTAGACACTTGCTATAAGTCTGATGAATATAATCAGTGAGGTGCTAAGCATAAGTATCATACTCAATTAGATAATAATCAGGGATAAGAAATATCAATTTGTTCCACATTTTTACACATAAATCCTTTTTCATTTTAGCTGGCAACTCAAGATGTATTTAGGCCAATAGACATGTATAAATAACAGAAATACGCAGCATTTACCATGCGCAAACAAAATGCCGAGGGTCGAACGACGCAGACCAACAATAATAAACTATGCACTGACGAGGGTCGAACGACTCGAACCATAGATGCATCTATTTTTCCCGCTCGCGAATCGATCATGCGACGCAGTCAACATAATAATAATAAGGCTAACCTTCTCGCAAATCATACCTGCCACTCAGGTGCTCATAGGTACACGCATTCACATAATAATCCGCATTTTTATCAAGAAAACAACTTCTCAAGAAAATATAAAATTCTCTTTAGGTGAACATAACATGAATATAGTATTTAAATCATTTCCAGAGATTCATTTGGCAAGTTTGATAAGGTTTTAAATATCACCGATTCATCCGGAACACAATTATGCAAGAAAGGATCCTTTCTCTTCTCAAATGATTAAGGAAAATAAGTTCTGATATTTTTAAGTATTCTATCACTAGCTCGATAATAGCACCATGCTAATATCATTGACAAAATCACAAGTACAACAGGTAAGGCATGCTTGTGGGTCCTAGACTACCTGAACATGGCATAACAGTAGCTACGCACGGACTCCCATCACCTCGTGCGTACGTAGCCCCCACAAATAATAACACATACTTAATTAGTTCACCTAGGGGGACAATTCCCATCACAAAGTTAGAAAGGAGACTTACCTCGCTCCGAAACTTCATAACCGGCTTCCAAGCCCTTCCGAGGACTCCAATGGATGCACAACGCCCCAAAATTACCAAATAATGGGCAAAGCAATGAAAATTCACTCTAATACTTGTAACGAATTCAAATTATATAATTTCCTAACTTCGCTCAATGAATTGACCAAAATGCCCCCAGGCCCACGTGCCCGGATTCCAAAATTCCTTGAAGATAAACTCTACCCATAGCTTTACTAGTTCAAATATATAATTTAACTCAAAATTTCATGCTCAATTCGTGGTTAAAATCCAACTTACCAAATTTCTAGGTTTTCTTCAAAAACCCTAACTTTCCCACAATTTCTCATGTTCAATCCATGCATAAACCTTGTATTTAACTTAAAAACGTGAAGAAATTACTTACCTTATGATCCTTGACGAAAATCTCTCCTTGAAGCTCCTTAAACTCGCCCATACCAAATGAAAATTGAAGAAGAAATGTCCAAATTCCCGTTTAAAAACAATCTGCCCAGGCCTTATTTCCGCACCTGCGGTCCCCTTATCGCACCTGCGCTTCCGCAGGTGCACCCAATCTCCCGCACCTGCGTCCTGCTCAGCTCTAGCCCAAATTCTCACCTGCGGCGCCCAAAGCCTCGCAGGTGCGGTCACACCAGATGACAACAAACTTCAGCTTCCATCAACTTCAAATATTTTGATACGTTAATCACCCGGAATCCACCCGAGGCCCCCGGGATCCCGTATAATCACACCAACCTGTCCCAAAACATGACACGGACTTGATCGAGGCATCCAATCACATCAAATAACATCGAAACGACGAATCGCTCTCCAATCCAAATCCTTAAGAACTTAGAATTTCAAACTTCTACATCCGACACCGAAACCCATCAAATCATATCCGATTGCCCCCAAATTTTGCACACAAGTCATATTCGACATTACGTACCTGCTCCAACTTTCGGAATCGCATTCCGACCTTGATATCAAAATTTCCACTTCCGGTCGGATTCTTCAAAAACCTTCAAATTTCTATCTTTAGCCAAATGACTTCAAACTGACCTCCGAACATCCGAATTCACTTCCGATCGCGCTCCCAACTCCCGAATCACCATACAAAGCTATTCCCAGACTCGGAATCCCAAACGGACATTAATATCTCTGAAATGCGCTTCAAGCCAAACTTAGGAAATTCCTTCAAAAATGTTGACTTCCACAATATACGCCGAAACACTCCCGGGTTATCCAAAACCCGATCAGAACATACGCCCAAGTCCGAAATCATCGTACGAACTTGCTGGAACCTTCAGATCCTGATTTCGAGGTCTTTTACTCAAAATCCCAGTCTTAGTTGATTCTCCCAACTTAAGGCTTCTGAAATGAGAATTTTCCTTTCAATTTAACTCCGAACTTCCCGAATTTCAATTCCGACCATACGCGCAAGTCATAATACCTGAAATGAATCTGGTCATGACTCCCAACCGCTGAACGACACGCTAGAGCTCAAAATGACCGGTCGGGTCGTTACATTCTCCCCCACTTAAGCAGACGTTCGTCTTCGAACGTGCCAAGAATTTCGTTTGAGTTATCTGAAATCACTGTTTAACACCCCGTGCGCCTGCCCGTGCTGCCACAACCCAGTTGAGCATATAAGATTGATCAAATCTGAAGATATCCTCCTTTATCTATACAATAAGCTCAGAACCCAATTTTTAACACTTGAAATTCTCTGCCAGGCCTGTTCCCAATACATGAACATCATGACAATTACCACACGAGGCACCAGAACCCAACTGCGTACCTTTGCTGAACTAGCACCATACACTGCTTAGTCCATAATCTAACCACAATGACGCTCCCTGAACCTTAATAGCCACAATTCTACAAATCTGATGCTCCCAATGCACTTTATAAGATATATTCATACATCCTGCTATAATGCTGACGATACCACCACAACAGAGGAGATGTGTAGAAATTCCTAACCAGCTGCAGAGTTAACCAAAACATTGAAATCTTTTCTCTTGACTTAGATCATCATCCCATTGCAGACCAAATAATGGTGATTGTCCTGTAGTATACTTCACAAAATCTCATCGCACTTGACCCCTGATCCAATAGTCTCGTCTCACCCAGTAGGAACTGTTCAAATAACCAATCACCCCAGACATAACTAACAGTCTCACACGACGCCACAACGCGCCAATAGGACACAATTCGAATATGATACATAAGGAAATGACTCAGGAGGGGACTACCCCACTCACACAACTAATATGAACTTTTCTCAAAAAAATAGGAAGTAAAGCACAAGAAAATAAGTATAGGAGCCTTATTCAACATCACACTGCTGCGACATGCAACCCGATCCGAATAACATACCAGTGGTGGCGTGCCACCCAATCCCATCATAAAATTTACATAAGGAAATATATACGGAGCTGAATTGCTCGCTATTATAAGTTACTGAATAACAGTCACAAGCACGCTAAGTGCATAATACCATTCTGGGGAGACTGATAGAGACGTATGCTACGAACTCAAGCACAACTGAGGTGCGACATATAATCTGAATCTCGAGAGCCATTCTGCTCACATAACCTCATCACTACGCGGAATTTCAATACATAAGGAATTATCAAGCCGCTTCTCAACTCACACAACACAATCATAATATACATGAATTGACGAAGGCGGAACAACATCTGATATCCCACACCCCTCCTCGAGGAGCGCAATTCTAAAATGAACACATCTAACTCACATGAAGCCCATGATCTTGTATTAATCCATTCACACACTTCCAGTCGATTCTGCTTGCACTAAACTAGGCTAATAACTTCACCTGGGTCCATAACACTCCGATTCCTCTCATAATACACAAGAACAACCATCATAGCCGGGACAAACATCCCACAATCCATAATCAACTGAACCGAACGCCTTCCAGGCATAAATTCTCAATTAAGCAATATTACACTCCTTTATATTCAGTCTAATCCTTTCAATCCCTCAGGTGACTACAAGTATCACCAATGCAATCTTCCCGCGTTCAAGCTCCCACGACTTTCCACACAAGGTAACAAGTTTGCACATCCATACCATCGACCACACAATTGCTGCAAAACACAACAAGAGCCCATGACCAGGGTACAAAGCCTCTTTCACCGAACATCGATCTCAGGTAACACTGAAGTCAACATCAAGTCATTCTAAACATTCAAATCCCTTGTTCTTGCTCCTCCGAGCTCACGACATCCTTGTTAACACCGAACCGCAATCTCAATTCTTACTTCCAATTACATATTGCTTACTGCACCTAACATGCTGATATGGAATAACATAGGAATTCCACCATAACTCCTGAACCAATACTAGGGTGAACACTTTATCATATAGAAAAACTTTTTACTTACCTCAATTCATGAGAATCATAACCATACACAAGTGGATTCTCACAACCACCTTACATGCAAATCCTTAAGTGGTGATCTGAACCACCATAAACCTTCCGGGATCCGCCTACACTTGGCAGGCCATAGAACTTGAATGCCTCCAACTGAAATCTATTATGATGGCCGACAAGCCCCACATCCATCTGCACAAACTATACACATACTCAATCACACCGAAGGAACTGACCACGCCGTACATGTGCCATTTCAACCATGTCTAACCAATCTATCTCCTTTTAATAATTTTAATTGCCTCAAAGATAGTAGTAACTTCCTTCAACTCATAGCAAACTCAACCCTCACTCATCCCGAGTGACCTTGATTCACGAGACCATGCTGCCTAAATCCCGCAACCCGTCTCACACCCTCTTGGTAATCTTTCTACAACCCGGAGTTTTATTTCCCTCACTCCTCCAATACTATCCTGCATGCCGAAAAATAACATAGAACATTCCAACCATTTTCCCTTTCTCAGAAATTACGTTGCAAAAGCTCCATTCTTAATCATACTGCTGCTTGAAACACTTAAACACCACATTCTCTAACTTTCGAATTTACTAGGACCACCGCTGAGAGTCACCCACTCTGACTGTCCCCGAATACAATCAACTCCAAGGCTCTTCTAGCACATGAACATGCTCTAAATGAAGCACGTAACTGAGTCACTACCCTTACAACTTGCCTATGCCTTAAGCATAATCCTGAATCTTTCAAGTCTAACCCTCGTCCAACAGGGCCAACTTTAGCATACATTTCTCAAATCCCACACACAATCACCCTTTCACTCCTTTCCCTTAGCAATAACAACTTGCTAATACGCCGACGATCTGCAACCCCAAGAGAACACATTCCTACAACCCAACTGCAGGTGGTGGGACTCCTCCACTTAGCCCGAAGCTACATCCTTGCACCACTCTAGACCCTGCTGAGATCCTTTCTCCTTTTCTAACATGATCTTGCTCAACCAACCCGTCCAATCCTTCCGAATTCTCCTGTTAGCATTCCCTAATTACCTAAATCCTCTAGCACCATTCACACATTCTGCCTCCTACCGAATAGCCACTATGATTCCTTGCATAAACTTGCCAACCACCCAACTGCTAACCTACTCCTAGGAGATAACCCACCTATGTAAATCACCAACTAACACCGTCCAACAACGCTACGCTACACACCCTCTACAACATCAATACCCCATCCCAAGCCTGCTCTCATTCACCAACCTTGCCTGTCCGTCCGCTTCTCATGGACCTCTACTAAATGCACTATAACATCTTCAAATTCACCGCCACATTGCATCAAGTCTTCATCCTTGAAAACTCCTCTCTGTTGCATCCAACCTCCCACCGAATAACCAACATCCCAGTTTAAGCTCGTGGACCTAATCACCGTCCACTAAAATTCTCAAATCACTCCAATTTCTCCTTAAGATAGGCAGCCGTCTTACCACTGAACTCATATGCTACGCTGCCACTCTCCCACTTTAGTTAAACTCATTCCCTTCAGCACTACATGACTTCCTTCTCTTATGCCCGACCCCTTTTATAAATTTAGCCGCCGCCTGACACTTCTCAAATGACTTCCTTCATCGCATGCTTCTCAATTGTGGCCTCAATTCTATATCATTCTCTACAACACCTAAACCAGCGAATTACCATAACTTCGACTCCCCGAAGATCATCTTCCTCGAGCTACCTTAATTAGAAATGCCCATTCAATACTTTGACCACCGCACACCACGGTCTATGATAGCCGCTTTTTCAATACTATTTAACCACACTCCGACCCAATGCAACTGAAGAAACCATAGCACCAGCGATCTTATCACATTCCATCCGATTAATGACGACGATATCACAACACAAGTGCATATTCGACCTCAATTGAATACACCAAGTCTTACTACTTTATCAATCCGAACCGGACCATTCATAGTCCAAATGCCTTTCCTCTGCCGGAACTATAATACCGAAATCTCAAAATCACACCTTGAGAAGACCTCCCTTCAAACCATTCATCACCCCCAACACATGGGCAAGCATTCTATCTTCAGCCCCACATCGCGCGATAACCAATCATAAACATCATCACTACCTGAGCATAGCCTCAAGGCTCTCAGAAACATGGCTACTGAGCTGAAACAACATATTGCCCTTATGCAGGGCGACAACAACAACCCAATCAAATACGTACGGAAACATCACGCACCATATCTGTAGCACCATTACATTTCCTCAAATTCCCGATTCGTAACAAGCGCTTCGCGACGTATAAGATTGAGTAGGAAGAAACATATGCATAAGCCTAAGAGGAATCAAATCGCACGATGAGGAATCAAGAAGGGAAGTACTCCTAACATCCCTGTAGCCTCTCGAAGATAAGTACATACGTCTCTGTACCGATCCGCAAGACTCTACTAGACTTGCTCACGACTCGTGAAACCTAGGGGAACCTAGTTTCTCAATTAAATTTCCTTAAACCATTTGAAATTTGATCTTACTTAAAAAGAAATTTCTATTAAGTTTTAATTTAATAAATCCTATATTAAAGGCAATAGCTTATTTGATGTTGTATTTTATTTGAAAATGGTATTTTCTTCATTAAAATGATTTCAAAAAAATAACTTCCTCTTTTCTCGCTGATTTCCTAATTGGTTTAGAAACTAAAAATTTATTTTATCTTATATAAATGAGACTCCTTGGGCGTCTTAATTCCATTGGTTGCGGATATTATGTTCTGGGTAGTACATGAATTTTGTTGTACAACGTGAGATGGAAATATGTGGGCACAAGGTGCCATGTGTGCTAAGGGTGTCACGACCCAAATTGCATAAGGTCCTGATGGCGCCGGAACCACTGTCAGGAAAGCCAATCCTTTAATAGTTGGAATAATTCATGTTTTAAACATTTTCGAAATCGTTACCTTTCATTGCATTTCATAATCAAATGAGTAAATCTTCGTAAATTAAATACGACAGAAAATCAATTCAGTTTAAGAAACTAAATCCCAACATATCCCCAGAACCCGGTGACAAAAGTACATGAGCAACTTCTAAGAATTTATACAATTATACAACGCTTGTCCGAGGTACAAATTGGACAAAGAATTTAAAATAAAGTGCAAATACATAGAAGGGAGACTCTGTCAGATGCGGAACGCCTCCGGATGATGCAGCCCGTCTAAGTCTCTGTGATGACCCAAGGGGTCATTTTATAAAATTGGACTCCGTTCCATGCTTAAAATACATAAAAGACTAAAATTAAATACCTCGATTTGCGTGCGCAGTTCGGGCGTGAAACTGGAAAGCTTTTATGTGAAAATATGAGAAAAAGTGATTTTTAGAATTTAAATTTGGTAAAAATTGATTTTGGTCAACATTTTGAGTAAACAGACTCGGATCTACGTTCCGAAGATCCTGGAAGGTCCGCAGTAAAATATGGGACTCGGGCGTATGCCCGTAAATGAATTTCGAGGTCCCAAGCCTTAGAAATCAATTTTTGAAAGAAATTGTTTTGCTGAAATTAAAGAAAATAAATAATTCTAAAAATCATTGATATCGGGGCTGTATTTTGGTTCCGGAGCTCGGAACAGCTTTGTTATGATATTTAGGGATTAACTGTAAAATTTGGTGAAAAACGGAGTTCGTTTGACGTGATTCGCACACCCAGTTGAGAAATTATGAACTTTAAGAGTTTATGTTGAAAATGATGAGTTTTGAGGTTTATTTCGTAAATTTACATGTCATTTTCATGATTTTATCGCACGAGCAAGTCTGTATAATGTTTTAAGACTTGCGTGCATGATTTGTTTGGAGCCACGAGGGCTCGGGTGAGTTTCGGGTAGGCCACGAGGTGTTTTACACTTGAAAATAACTGCTGGTTTTTCAGTATCCGGTGTCCGGGTTTTTGTACTGTGCGATCGTATAGGTATGACCGCGATCGCACAGTGTAGTCTTCAGGGGTCCCAGGATTTGTGCTGTGCGATTTCACTCAGAAGCCTGCGATCGCATAGGCCAGCAACCCCAACTCTGTGCGAACGCACCAGTAGGTTTGCGATAGCACTGCTTTAAATTTTGGCCTGGGGGAGGGAAATCCAATACCCTGTGCGATCGCACCCCTCCCCATGCGATAACACTGACCAAAAAAATCCTTACACTGTGCGATCGCACCTCTTTACCCACGATCGCACAGTTGCCAGCCCAGCTAATATAAATACCTGTTTAAGAACGGATAGAACACTTTCTTCACCACAAATTCGAGGTTTTCAGCCCTAAAAACGATTTTCTTCAACAATCTTCATCCCCAAGTCATAGGTAATCAATTCCAAACTGTGTTCTTTCAATTTATTACTATTTTGCATCACTTTTAAAGCAAAAACAAAGATTTTCATGGTAAAAATCTAGGATTTAGGTAAAATTAGGGAGTTTTGCAAAAATCAAATTTTTATATCAAATTAAGGTCGGATTTCAAAACTAATAGCATATTTGGGTTCGTGGGTGAATGGGTAAACGTAATTTGGTCTGAACCTCGAGTTTAGACCAAGCGGGCCCAGTTTCAGGTTTTCACCTTTTTTGAGAAAACTTAGGAAAAATTATATTTTTAAATAAAGTTAGTTCCTTTAGCGTTAGTTAATGATATTAAGTTAATTTTGATTAGATTCGAGCAAGTTAGAGGTGAATTCAAAAGAAAAATCAATAATTGAGCAGTGAGTGGCCTGCGCAATTGAAGTAAGTGTTTGGCCTAACTTTAGCTTGAGGGAATAGGACTCCCCACTTGTTTGTTATGTGAATTTCATGGGCGTGGTATATAGGTGTGGTGACGAGTATCTGTGCACCACCCAAAGTGTTTGCTAAAATATGATCCCCTTTCCCGTTCTCCACTTATCTGATTAATGTCTTAACTGTTACATGTTCATTACTGTTTCTATGACTATTTGGCCTTGTTGAATTGTTGTTAGTTATTGTTGTGACTGTTTGGAAAGAGTATTGGTTGTTTGATTTGGTTCCCTCATGATATAAATATGGCTGAGAGGTTGATATTGTTTTTATGGAATAAATGTGTATATATTTTGATATTTTTGTTGGTTTCATGGTTGAGAGGTTATTGACGAAGTCATGAGAAAAATGCAGTTTATTATTTATAATTTTCGAAACAAAAGTATTGTGAAAGGCTTGGCCTGATTTGTGAAATTTTGAATAAACTGATATGATATGTCTGGTGGGAGCGGGTTGCACGCCGCAACAAGGAGTGATAAGGGAGAACAGGTGGGATCAGATTGCACACTGCAACATGAGTAATAAGGGAGATATTTTAGGGAGGAGCAATAAGGGAGGACAGGTGGGAGCGGGTTTCACGCCGCAACAAGGAGTGATAAGGGAGGATATTTACATTTATATTTTACTGATATTTTCAAGAAAAAGAGCGTCAAAGTTTTGAAAAGCAAAAATGTTTATTTTACTACTCTTTAAATGTAACGACCCGATCTGTCGTTATGTGAAACCTGCATTTTAATTGTTGTTATTGACTTATTATAGATTGGTTATTCTATTATTAATGTGTTAGAGTTGATAGGCTTGAAATCGGAATGGTTAAATGAGAACTCAAGCACTTAGTCCTTAAAAATAACCTTAAAATGGGAAAAGTCAACTAAGAGTTGACTTATTGGTAAACGACCTCGGAATGCGTATTTTATGGTTCGGATAGCTTCGTTAGGTGATTTGGGACTTAGGAGTGTGTTCAGAATAATTTTGTGATGTCCGGTGTAGAATTAGGCTTGAATTGGTGAAAGTTAGTTTTTGGCGCTTCCGGTCGGCAGTGGAAAATAGGCTATCGGGGTCGGAATGGAATTCCGACAGTTGGAACAAGTTCGTAATGTCATTTTGGACTTGTCTGCAAAATTTCAGGTCAATCGGAGTTGATTTGGATAGTTTCGGCATCATTGGTGAATTTTAGAAATATCAAAGTTCTTAGGCTTGAATCCGATGTAAATTTGGAGTTTTGATGTTAGTTTTGGTGTTTTGAGAGTGCAACTAAGTTTGAATGATGTTATGGGATATGTTGGTAAGTTTGGTTGGGGTCCCGAGGGGCTCGGGATTGATTTCGGGTGATTAACGGACTCATTTGGACTTGAATACATAGCTGGTTTTCTGGTTTTTGTGCACAGCAATTTCCTTCACTGCGATCGCGGGGGAAGTAATGCGATCGCAGAGAGTTAATTTGGGGCAGGTGAAAAATGCTCTGTGCGATCGTAGGTGTAGAGATGCGATCGCAGAGTAGAAGGAAATAAAGCAGTGCGACCGCGTAGGTGAGGGTGCGATCACACAAGGTAATTTGGGCGCGTGGGGTTGTCCGGAAAAATACACTGTGCGATCGCATGAGGGGACTTGCGATCGCGGAGAAAGGGAGAAATTTGTACTGTGCGATCGCGTGTGTTTGACCGCGATCGCGGAGAGTAAAATACTGGGCATATTTAAATATTTCCTCCGCGACTTAAACCCTCTTTTTCACCATTGTTGTACGGAAAAGAGCTCTTGGGGGCGATTTTGAAGAGGGAAATTCTTGTTCTTCATAGAGGTAAGTGTTATAATCATTAAAACTCGATCATGGGTGATTATAGAGCATAAAACCAGTGTAAAATCATGGAAAATTGGGTTTTAGGGCTTGAGATTTTGAGACCTTCAAGGGTCGATTTGAGGGGTCAAACG
>ML298178.1:37493-86165 GCA_005239495.1 Nicotiana undulata | reverse complement strand
ACTAAGGAATTAACTGGGCGATTTTATTCATCGCGATCGCAAGAAGAGGGCTGCGATCGCGGAGAGTCTGGTCCTAACTCACTGCGATGGCAGAAGAGGAGTGGCGATCGCGGAGCATAGCTTGGCTAACCCTATGCGACCGCAGGTAGAGGTTTGCGATCGCGGAACACTAGGACGTCACATAATGCGATCGCGGGTCGAAGGAATGCGATCGCGGAAGGGACCCGGACGGACCTCTGCGATCGCAGAGTAAGGGATGCGATCGCAGAGAAGAAAACACCATACACCAGAAACATGCAACATCACACCAGATTTTCTAACTTTTTACACCCCGTTAGCTACCCGGAACTCACCCGAGCCCTCGGGTCTCACAACCAAAGACACGCACGTCTCCCAATACATCCTACTGACTTATTCAAGCTTTTTAATCATAAAAATATCATCAAAAACACATAATAAAACCTCAAAATCCAATTAATCAAACTTAAGAACTTTAGAATTCTAGAATTCACTTCATTACGCCGAACCGGCCTAAACTGCTCGGAACGACTTCAAACTTTGCAGACAAGTTATAATTAACACCACGGAACTATTCCCGGTCTCGGAATCTCATTCGGACCTCGGGAACATAACACTACTTTCCAAGCCACATTTCTAGTTCTTTAAAACCTCAACGTCTCATTTTTTATCCGAAACCACTCATTTCAAGTCCGTTTTACACCAAATTTCACAGATTAGTCACATAACATATAATAAACCTGTTCCGGGCTCCGGAACTATAATACGGGCCCAGCAACACGGTTTTCACATAATTATTCATTTTCAAAAATCCCTTATTATTTTCAGAAAATAATTTTCTTTAAAAAATTATTTCTCGGGCTTGGGACCTCGGAATTCGATTTTGAGCATATGCCCAAGTCCCATATTTTTCTTCGGACCCTCCGGGATCGTCGAATCACGGGTCCGGATCCGTTTACCAGAAATGTTGACCAAAGTCAACTATATTCATTCATTAATTATCAAAAACTCATTCTCATCAACTTTTCACATAATAGCTTCCCGGCTACACGCCCGGGCTGTGCACGCATAACGAGGTGAGACTAACGGAGGCTCTCGGAGCCTCGAAACACAGATAAGGTTTAAATTACATAAGATGACCTTTTGGGTCATCACAGTGGGTGTTTTGTCTTAGCCTCGTCACTACTTTGTCAAGGTTAGGCTCGACACTTACGAGTACATGGGGTATGTTGTACTTATACTACACTCTGCACTTCTTGTGCAGATTTTGGTACCGACCTTAGCTGATCGAGAGGTTCGCAACCGAATTTGCTATCAGGAGACCGAAGGTAGATCTGCTGGCGTCCGCAGACCCTGGTGTCTCTCCCTAGTCTTATCATTTATTGTTTCTTTTCTTCAGAATAGTGTATTTCCTTTTCAGATCCTGTTTGTAGTAAATCATAATAGCTCGTGAGTTGTGACTCTAGATCCTAAATGTATCAGATGTTATGGGTTTTATGTTATTCCGCAAATCCGTTTAGTTTTTGTTATGTTTAATTGATCTTGTTACTGAAGTTGATTATAGTTGCCATTAAAAAAATCCTCTAACGTTGGCTTGCCTAGCAAGTAAAACGTTAGGTGCCAGGTCCCGACGGTGGAGATTCCGGGTTGTGACAAGTTTTAACTTAGCAATTTCCTTCCATGTTGCGTATTTGGTATTCAAATTGAAACTGTTAATTAATAAATTTTGAAGATAATTGACTCTCCACCATTTACAACCACTAAAAAGCTTCAAAGTTTAGAATTCGAATTCGGGTTTTCAAAAAATCATTTTTGTTTGGATTGGGTGTTATTGCAAACGATTGAAAATATTCTTTGGAGTTTATATCTCAATTTTGTGAGTGTTCATTGAAGATTATAGTTGATTTTGGCTGGATTTCATATTAAAAGAAGAAGAAGAAGAAGAAGAAGAAGAAGAAGAAGAAGAAGAAGAAGAAGAAGAAGAAGAAGAAGAAAGAAGAAGAAGAAGAAGAAGAAGAAGAAGAAGAAGACATGACATCGAGTATACAAATAATGTTGTATTAGAATTGTATTATAGGTGTATGTAAATTAGGGCTGTGCACGGATCGGATTGGATCGGATTTAGCACATTTCGGATTCGGATTTCGGATTTCGGATTCTAAAAAATGCAATCCGAATCCGATCCGAATTATATCGGATCGGATTCGGATTTTAAAGTTTGGATCGGATCGGATTTCGGATCGTAAATGCCTCAATGTTGCAAACTAATATGTATATTTTCTTTGTAAAAGAGGCAATGCATTAAGAAAAATTCATGTTTATACAATTATGAGAGTACTATGGTGCCAATATAGCTAACTCTAGCAATTGTAAAGGTAATAACTTGGAGGAAGATGTAAAGAAAGTACTGACTATCCGAAATTAAAGTGTAGTATTTATACATTGCCTAATAATTTCGGATTTCGGATCGGATCGGATTAAAATATACCAATCCGAATCCGATCCGAAATCCGAAATTTTTATAAACACAATCCGAAATCCGGTCCAATCCGAAATCCGAAATCCGAAATTGAATGGATCGGTTCGGATTTCGGATATCCGATCCAAATGAACAGCCCTAATGTAAATTGTATTTAAGTTATATTATGTTGTACTTATATATTTTTTATTTGAATGTTGTATGAAAGTTGAAAATTAGTTGTATATTGTATGGACCGTTTTATGAAATTTTTATTTAAGTTATAAATACTAGCTTTTTACATAAGGTTGTTGATATGTATCAAAATTGTATTAAGAGAGGAAGTTTTGATTGAAATTTCTGAGAGGAAGAAGAACGCGCTACATACAAGATATATACAAAATATATATTACATACAAAAGACATATCATATAAAATTCATATGAAAATTATATTTAAATTATATGATGTTATAGTTATATTTAATTGGATAAAAATATAATTAGTTGTCTAAAATTTATTTTTAATTTGTACGTTATTGTAGATTTAGTGAGCCAAATGGAGTTGTTCCTCCATTAGGTACCCCCTTATATAAGTTAATTTTTCCTTACACTGTGATAGGAGAACTACTCGTCCTCAGTACTGCAATTTGATTCTTGTTCCTTACTTCTTTTTTGAGAACTCTTTCATTGATTTCTGTTTTCTAATTGCAATATGCACAAATTACATATAATGAGACTGATCTTTGCATACAATAACTCATTCATGGCTCTTAAGAGCATTTTGGGTTCTATGTTAATGTGCTTGCTTATTTTAAGGTGCTTCTACCTCATTTAGAAGACGTCATTAACAAGATTAGAGAGATGGCTATTTACTTAGTGCAAAGGCCCAAATTTTCCCTTGAACAATACGAAATATTTTAGCTTTGCCTTCAATTAATAATTGGTGTTAAAGAAACCCCTATCGTAAGCAAAAGAGCTTATCTATGCTCTTATTTGATAAAAACGGAAGCTTTGAGATTAATTTATCTCTAACTCTCATAATTAGCACCAGAAGACACCATGTGTTCTATCAGCTTAGCCCCTGGTTGTTTTACCAACCTCTCTCCCCCCCCCTCTTCCCGAGTCGATCTCTCTATCTCCATAAGGTAGAGGTAAGGTATGCGTATACACTACCTTCGCCAGATCCACTATATGAGATTATGTTAGTATAATTGTATTTTATTATTAAAATAAAATTCTCATAACCCCATCTACTCCATGATATAGAAAATGGCCATAACCCCTATAACTCCCGCTACTCTATGAAGTAGAAAATGACCATAACTCTTTTGTAACTTTTCTCCCATGTTCTACCACTAATTATCCCATGTTCTCCCTGATGCCATAACTTATTACCCCACTTTCTTCCAATTTAATTCAAGGAAGAATTCCTACACTTATAAATAAGAGTCTTTCTTCCATATTGTGAGGTGGAAAAATAATTGTACAGCGTTACAATAAAGTGAGGTTAAAGTTGTGAAAAAAAGAAGACAAGAGTTTTTACTTTTGTTGAAGGAAGGTGTTCATCTTGGTGGAGCTTTGGACTCAACAACTTGTCTAGAGTTTGCTCGAGTCATACGACGTGATCGGGCTGTTGTATCCTGGGGGAGACAAGTCAAGAGGATTACTACTGGACCAGTGAAGACTTTGATGTTGTGGGCTTGAATCTCCTTAAAGAGAGTGAGATATCCGCGCCTTAGCCTGAAGATATTCTATTTTATTCATATTATTTTTCAACAGTAATTGTATTATCACCAACAGATTATAATGGGTATGTTGTTGTAGATGTATCAGATTTGTACAAAAAATATCTTTAATTTGTATGCTGTTGGGATATTTTGAATACCAACTAAGATTTAGAATACTAATAAATCACATAATATCCCCAGCTATTTTTATCTCTTTTTTGAAATTCAGAAATAGTAAGCGATTCCATAAAGGATTTCTGAAATAAGTTATTTATCTTATTATGTTATTATTAATCAAGGATTTCTTATATAGCTAGATACCACACATTATTATTTTCTTACCCAGTTTGTTAAAGAAAGAAAAGTAGAGAATGAATTCCAAATCAACTAATATGCATGGATCCACGTTTGTTTGAATTGAAAAACTTGAATATTGATGAAAATGAATGATTTGAATGGAGAAATTTCGAGTTTCAGATTAAAAACATCATTGTCGAGTTTCTATTGTTGCTGCTACTGGTGCTACACCGACGGCGGTGAAGACATTGAATATTATGTTTAAATTTCAATAGGCAGCACTCAAAAAATAACAAAATTTTATCACATACAATATTCGCGCAATAGGATTATTGAAGATAATGGTTATTGTCTTCGTGTAGAGAGAATGGTGGTTTAGCCTAGTACAAGTTTGACACTAAAATTAAGGGAGTTTTGGGTGGAGAGAGACGACAAAAAATAGGGAAAGAATAAAAGAGAGAAAAAATAAAAAATTGTGAATTTCTTAATTTAAATCACTAATAAGGGATTGTATATTGTAAGGAAATAATAGTTACAACGGAAAATATACAAATTTAGCAACTTTAGTAAATAGTTTGAAATATTGTATAGTAAAAAAAAAAAAGAAAAAAGAATTACATTACGGCCAATCCGTGTAAGGGCCTACAAAAATGACTTATTTTGGTTATCAGCTTGTGCCAAATGATTTAGGGTGTAATAATCTCCAAAAAAAGTTGAACCAAACGACTTGAACACTTGAAATTAATCTACTTTCCTACACTTTCCCGATCCCTCACATTTCTTCTCCTCTCTCGACATCTCTCTCTCGCGCGCGCACACACACAACCAGCGGGCAGCGTGCTGTCGTCTCTGCATGTGATTGTCTCCATCATATCAACCAATCGCTCAGTTCCTCTCATTCTTCTATTTACAGGTTCGTTTTTTCACTCTCTCTCTGTTCATGTTTCCGCTTATCATTTTCTCTCTCTATTGAATAGCAACACATATGCATTCGTCATATGGCCATAGGTTTTGAGTATAGTTATTATAACCCTAGCCATAGGACAAGTGAAATTTGGGTAAAGCCCTTTAATTGCCTTTAACTCCGAGCAGTGGCGGGTGAAGAGTTGATGGTATGGGTTCGCACAACCCAGTAGCTTTGGTCCAAAACTAGTACTAGGAAAGTACATTTAATATATTTAAATTATTAATTTAGAACTCATTAACTCAAAAGGGCTAGAGTTCAGAACCCATAAATTTAAAATTCTTGATATGCTGGCTAAAAGTATAGATTAATAACCAGTATTGGGAAGAAATAAGTTCGAATTAAACTGAATGGATATGTAGGACTCCAACTGGTTCGAGATGAGGTATAGTTCATTGATTAACTGATGAACTCTGATAAAGAAAAGCATCAATTAGGCTTTCTTGTCATTTCTCTACGCTTGTAATGTAACATGAAAGGAGTACTTGTAATACCAATTTCATATGCATACAACAAGAACAACGTACCCAATGTAATCCTATAAGTGTAGTCTCGGGCGGGTAGTGTGCACGCATAACTTACCCTACCTTGTCATGTAAAGAGGCTGTTTCCGATAGACCCTCGACTAAGGCAAGCATAATCACATCATTACCGAAAAAGAAATACAGTAATAAAGAAGAAAAGGAAGCAGTGACAACAATGAGACAATAATAAAACCGAAGCAGAAGCAACATTAGGCACTATTAGAAATCTAAGAAAAAAGGAAATACGAGAATAGTAACAGAACTAGTGGTATGGAAAGGAAATATACTCGACTATCTACTAACCTTCAACCTTAATTCTGACCTTCATACCCTTCTATCAAGGGTCATGTCCTTGGTAAACTGAAGATGTGCCATGTCCCGCCTAATCACCTCTCCCCCATACTTCTTCGGCCTACCTCTACCTCTTTAGCCCCGCCAATGACAACCTCTTATGCCTCTTCATTTGGGGCTCTGTGCATCTTCTCTTCACATACTTGAACCATTTCAGCCTCGTTTCCCGCATCTTATCCACCATGGAGGCCATTCCCACCTTGTCCCGAATATCTTCAGACCATTGCTCTCCTAGTATGCCCACACGGCCATCTTAGCATCCTCATGCATATTTTTTAAAAATAAACTTAAATTGATCAGAATGGATATAGAGGATTCATGTAGCAGACCCCAACTAATTTGGACTCGAGGAATAAATATTAGATATGGAACTTAATATTTGAATTTACAGCATTTATGAATTGATAGAGAGGAAAAAGAGGGATCAGGGAATTAAATATGAGGCACCGAGCTTTCTTTTGTATTTCACTTGCTTAGTAGATCAAATTTTAATGTCGTTTAACTGGACCAATAGTGGTGCCCTAACCACATTTATTATTATATTTTACGTACTTTATATTGCATCTCCAAGCCATATGCCCTTATGGTTCTCGAATTATGAATGAAAGTGACGCAAATAATTTCTAATTGTTTATTAGTGGAATGAAATGGGCCCTAAATCCTAATAGAAGGAATGGATATAGGGGATTCATAAGTCTTACCTAAACTAGTACTTTGAAATTGCAAAAGTAAGAGGTATTGGTGAGTAGTGAGTTAATATATGGCGATTCTTTTGTTCCCATTTTAAATTTTCATTTTTCACCTATCAAGGGTCAATTTGACCTATTTTATATGTGAGCCACATTTAATTTCTCTTTGAAAATATTTTTTCCAGTTCAAAAAAATTTCTCTTTGAAACTATTTTTTTTAGAGACTTGGAAACTACTTGGGAACTATTATGAGTTGCATACTACTGCATTTGAAAAGATGGTGTGAAATACTATGAATTAGTTTAACTCTAGGGAGATGAGAGTAACCATCATCCTGCGGCAGAGAGAGCGTCTTCTTAAGTGGACATGCATTTCCTTTGTCATTGTATTCCATTATGAAAGAAGACCTTAATCTTTTCCTGTAACTTTATAGTATTGCTTTCCTTATCAAGAAAGAAAAATCTTTTCCTGTAACTGTTCCTCCCTCTCTCTTCTTCTCTTTTAAATTTGAAATAAAACACGATATCTCAACCAAATAGATGAAAGCAAAAAAAAAAAGCCTCAAAGAAGCGGCAATAAAGGATCATACCTTTTATTTCTTCAAGTAATTTTTGCAGTGAAATGGCATCCCCAGCTTGGCTGCCCCAGGAAATGCAGTCTTCAAGTTCACAAACATCTGGTATGAATGTAGCAACTGGAGAACCAACTACAAGCTCTTCGACTCCAAATGCAGATTCAACTCAGGAAGCGGTCCAAGGGAAATTTATCCCCCCTCCTGGATATAGCGCTGGTCGGGCTTCTTTCTCTTATGTGAATGCTAGTGTCCCTTCTGGAAGCTCTCAACAGTCATCTTCAAGTCCTGTTAGTCATTTTTTACATTTTTGTTTCTGGAGATGCAGTGGTTCAACTGGAGAGAATTATGAATTACTTGTCTTCATTGCAGGTCATTCCATCAACTTCCTCAGGTTCTTCAGCATCGCTCCAACCTCCCATTCCCCGCCAGTCTGCAAATGTTGGCTCTTCATTTTCATACAACATTTCACAAGCTGATAACAATTTCTCCGGTGGCCTACAGTTCTCAAGTAGCCCATTGAGGGTTAGTTTCTGTTGATTGATGACAGTAATATTACGCCATACATTTTGTCAGAACGTGTTACATGTTGTCAGTGGCTGTAGTTTTTTTTTCTTTTGGTGGTGTGGTGGTGGGGGGATAGGTTCATATGAGGACTACTGTTTTCTATTGCATGGCCAACCCTATTAAAGTGGTAAGTTTGTGTAACGCGTGTATATTAGACCCAGGTAAATGTTCAGTGGGTAAATTTAACATGGATATGTCGCTAAAAGCCTGAAGCTGGAGTTGAATCTTTGACCTGTAATCCTGCAATTATCAGAGTAAGAGTAAGTGAAGTTAGCTGGACATTGTAGGATGTAGCATTGTGAAGAACGTGATGTGTACTTTAGGATGTGTGTATTGAGTCCTTCATACAGGAAAACAATATTTTGAAGGTATGGGCTTCAAAACAGTAAGCAAATATCGAGAAGAGATTTTTTTTTTCAAAAAGAAAGAAATAAATGACAATTTTTAAGAATTTCTTCTAGATACCTTTGCATTGTACCTCAGGTTTCATTTGGCTTAGAAGTGCATTCTACAATTCAGGAAGAGCACAATTGCTGTCTATTATCAAAATCAAATTACTTAGAAACTTTACATGGACATTTAAAGATTGCTAATCCATAAAAAGGTACTTATTGGTTCCTTATAAAAAAGGTACTTATTGGTTTTGCTCTTTATTTTGTGCATCTCTTAAGAAGATAGGACTTAACAGATCCAGAATACTAGAAGTCCTTGATTGCAGTATGCTATTTCATTTATGTGATTTTTCCTATGAAGCTATGTGTTTCTGTGTGATTTAGCTTTTAAAGCAGTTGGCAAAGTCAATTCTAAAGACAATATGTTGCTTTCTTTTGAAATGTCCTTTTGTGTAGGTTTCTTTAGAAGATTGCTCTGAAATATCTGTTACTTTTTGCTTCCCCTCATCCTCTGCTGCTGGCAAGTGTGGGGGATGCACTGTTGTATTGGGGTCATGAATGATTAAAGTCTTAATCTTGCTAGGAGGTCCAAGTCATCATTTGCACAATCAACTTCCCCACTAATTATAAAAACCGTATTCATGTATTTTCCTAGGATTCTCCCTTGTGTCTTCGAGTGACTGCTTTTATTTTTTGATTTTTACTTTTTGCTGGGATTGACTTGTGTCTGACTAGACCTATTGGTTTGTGGCAGCCTGTTGCTCCTAATCAACTAGTGGATGTAAAGAATGCATCTCCTGCAGCATCATTGCAGCCTCCTCTTCCTCTGGTGTCTACAAGGTTAAGCTCATTCATACCTGGAAGTGCTGCACCTGCAGCCTCCCCGTTAAGTGGTTCGAACTTGTCTTTCAATGGAAGTCCTCAAATGGTGCAGACTGATCAAACAATGAAACCAGTATGTGTTAGTACTTATTACAAAGCTATGTCCCTTGAAGTAAAACGATTAGCTGGTCTGATATATATAAAATGAAATCCAGAGCTTTTTCAATTGTAAGCATTTGAAACAACTGATCATGACTTCACATCTGTTTGATCTTATTCTAGCTGCAGAATAGAAGAGTTGACATTGCACACGAAATGGGAGCAATGACTTCTCCGCCTTCTGTCATGCAGTCTTTTTCACAGGCTGGTCACATGAGTTATGGTTCTTCGACAGCTGCGTTTCCAACTTCTCATTTGGGCTCTCCAAATATAAGAATGCCCCACGCACCTCAATTTCAGGTTCCAGCTGGAGTGCCTAGGAGTCCTGTTACACCTGGTCCTCCTGGTCTTGGTCCAGTTATACCTTCATCTTCCAACATGACTGCTACAGCTTCACCTGGCGGTCCTTCTTTATCCTTAAGGCCCAACGGGCCTCCTGTTCCTGTTCTGGCCAATCCACCTGTTCAGCAACAAATATACTCTCCCTATCTTTCTGCCTCTCCTATGGCCCCAACTCACCAGCGACCTTGGTTGCAGCCTTCACCTGTCACTACCATGCCAAGACCACCATTTCCATCACACCCCGCAGGTTTTGCTGTTCCCTTTCCTTTGTCAGCTACTGGTGCACCACTTTCTTCAGCGACATTGCCCGACACTCGACCTCCTGGTGTCGCCTCAGTGGCAACTCCACCTGGAGTGCCGACTACTGCTACCCAGTCAATGCCTGCTTTAGGGTTGCAGCCAGAATTACCTCCTGGAGTTGGTATGCATATAGTCCATGCCCAGAAGAATCCTTTCTTTAATGATATCCTTTCTATTTATTCATTCTTCATTTCACAGCATATGGCCTTTCCTTTCCTTTTTCCCCTTTTCAGACAGCGCTAAGCATGTAAATGATGCTGACACTAAAGAAGGAGCTCCAACCAGTGAACAACTGGAGGCCTGGACTGCTCACCGGACTGAAACAGGAGCCATATACTACTATAATTCTTTGACTGGAGAATCTACTTATGAGAAACCTGCTGGCTTTAGCGGAGAGGTATGAATATCACTTTTCTGTCTTTGACTGTGAAGCAGATGCTTAATTAGTAGGTGTATTCTTCATCTGGAAATGGGTAATGGCAATCTGGTAGAGTATTAGATTTTTTTTAAGGTCTGTAGTTCAGGGCGCTGCCTAAATGAGTAACCTAGCTGATAGTTCTATTAATTTTTTAACTCATAGCTCTTCTAGATCTTCTTTCTGTCATGAGGATGCTACTTTCTTCCCTTGGATTTCCCTCTTTTGATGACACTAAGATGATAAAGAAACAAGAGGTCTTGTCTCCCTTTCCACTTCTTATATTAGCATGAGTCTTTCTACTTCTGATTCTTTTCTGATAAATGTCTCTTCTTCAGAAAATTTTGTACAAGGAGTATACGCTTGGCCATTTTTACTTGCAAATCTTTCTTCCCTTCTGAACGATTCAAAGGTCATGTAACTTATCCTCTTGCTTCTTGTTTTTTGAAAAAAATAAATAATCTCTAATTAGTTTGTGGTCCATGGTCATCTTAGAAGCACCAAATCCTTGACTGTTTTACATGCAATAAAAGCAAAAGTGATATGCTTTCATTCACGTCATCTGGTTGTGATTTTTGAGTATTCTTGATAGCATGTGTTTCTTTGTCCACAGTTTATTTTCTTCTTTGGTGATGACTACTGTTGTTTAGAAGAAGCAAGAGCGTGGAACTTTTGTTGAGATGATCATTTTTTGGCTTGGTTATGGTTAATTTGGCTACAGGGTGGTTCTAGAAATTTCAGTTCCATTATCTATATCGACATTGCTCACGAATTTTAACTACAATAATCTGGATGTCGCCTACCTTTGTCACTGTTTGCCCTTTTTATTTATTAGAGTAATTGTCTTCTTTATTCACACATTTTTAGTCATCCATGCATGTCTGTCTACAATAGCACCTGACAACAGCGTTTTTCCCCTTCTGGTGCAGCCAGCCAAAGTCGCTGCGCAGCCAACTCCTGTTTCATGGTAAATCTCTATAGTAATAATAAGTTTATTGACCCGTACTATTGTATTTTGTTTTTCTAAATAAATTCCTTATGTTTGTGTGAATGCACCCTCGTATCTGATGACTTATTCTACATAGTGCGACTGCTTAAGCATATTCGTATACATGCAATGTTCTTCAAGTGATCTATTGGAACATGCATATTGAGAATGTAAAGATTTTACTCGAACATTATATGCTAGCTGGGAGTTCATTAACTTGCCATTTTTTCTTATGTTGGTGAACACTTGCAAGTTTGCTCAAATTATACTGGAGCAACTAGCCCTTCTTATCCTATAGGAAAAGACTACCCATCTTTATTTGTAAATGGATGATATTAGATAATATGCCGGCAGGGATCTGTCAATGAGCTCAATACATCATTGTTTTCCAGAGAAATCTGTGCTCCTTGCATTCTCAGATTCTTAGGCTTCATGATTCATGAGTGTCTGCATATGATGCTTCTCTTTTGTTTCTTTCCATTCTACGATGTTTCTCATTGGCTGTGCTATCAGTTTGCATCTTGTTCTGGCCTGAAATTTCTTTTCAATCTTTATAAACAATCAAAAAAAATTCTTTTCGGTCATTGTATGCTTCACATTTGTCTTTCTAAAAACTTGAACTCTTCTTTGGTTGAATTATTAGCAATAAGTTATATAAATCTTCTTTAACATAGGGACTAAGTTCTTGCAACTGTAATCTTGTACATACACTGCACCATCTTAGTGCCGAAACTCATTATTACGACTTCTTACATACCTATCCTTACACACGCACACATGCGCACACACATAAAGATCTTAGTCTTACGTGGACAACTGAACATATCTAATTTTGTATTCAATACTTCGAGGAGGGTGTGTATGCCATGCATGCATTCCAGTATTGATAAGAACAGTTTATTTGGAAATAAAATGGAGTAAAATTAAAATCGAGGACTACTCAACCTGGATACTACCAAGCAAAAGAGAATGTTCAGCTAAAGGGTAAATAGGCAATAGCTAGCTAGCTTTTATTCCTTGTTAATCAAAGCGTAGTGTTAAACTTCATAGTTCAGCAAGATCCTTAGAGCAAGTTTTAAGCAACTGTACCTCTTGAACCGATATTTGCTTTCATCTTTTGCTTTTCTTAGATCAATGCCAGGAATTAGCACATACATCAAACTTCATTAATTGTTCTCGTGATGACGTGAATAACAATATGCTGCAATTGATCATAAAGCCAATTTCTTCATCTGTAAAGGCGGGATGCTTCGTGCACTAGGCTGCCCTTTATTCAATACTGGTACGGGTGTCTCTACAGAGGTTAGAATGAAGGATTACATGGAGTTCAATTCTCTCCATCATAGAACTGATTAATAGTGTCATTAACAAGAGATTTGATTAATGGTGTAAGCCTAGGTTGTCTCGTGAAGGGTGTCTATCGTAGAAAGATTTGGGCAGAACAGTAGTTGTTGTACCACCTTGGTACTCTATTAATTAATTTTTAACCTACTTATTGGAAAAAATAAAAAAAAGATGGGCAGAACATCAGTAGGAGTATACTTCACTTTGGATTCATGCCCGTTTGATGTCAGAATATTACCCTGTTTTTCTTGTTGGAGTAGCAGTTAGTCCTTAGGAGTTTCACCGCCCATGTTTTATTGTGTAAATCAATTCTATGATGAGTTTATCACTTGATCTTTAAGTTTACTTTCTCCTTTTTGCTTTCTTACCTGTTTTTTATGAAATAAACAAATATTACTTGAGCTCTTCGGTTCTTGTTTGCAAGCATCTATTAATGCTGAAGCAAGTTTTACCAGCTCTACTAACCATTCCAACTTGTTAATCTATAATCAGGGAAAAGTTGGCTGGTACAGATTGGGCATTGGTTACTACCGATGATGGACAAAAATACTACTATAACACTAAAACAAAGGTATGGTCAATCACCTTATTCTCTGCCCTACAAAGAGGTTGACTCTCATTAATTTTGTTTCATTTGACATGCATCTTTTGGCATATCAAATATTGGATGTTTTTCTCCCTTATCAGATACATTTTCAGGTCCATGTAGAATATTACCAAACCATCAACTTCCTTTCGTTTGATTTTAAGTTTACCTCGTATCCCTTCAATCATCATAGTTTCGTAGTTACGGGCAGATGCATATTGAGGTCAATGTAGGATATTATCAAACCATCTCAAGCAATCTTCTCTCCAATCCTCTGTGTGTGCTGCTTGCGCTTTCTGGTGTGATCATTTATGGTCTTGTCTAATATTGTATTTAGTGCCATCTATTTTAACATTTGCACTACTCATCTTGTGACGTGTTGGTCCTTCTGGCCTAACTTTCACTCCCTGTAACAGTGGCATAGCCCCACTATTCCACGGGTGGTCAAGCTAACATTCTGTTTATATAGACCAAATACTACTTTTTATGGGTATATCTTACATTTTGAACACCTTTAACATAGTTGAGTAAGACAGTCCAATGGTCTAGGGTGTTCAAAGTGAGGTGTTGTTCACATGCCCAAATCGCTGTCTAAACATTTTATTTGGCCATTTTGTTTGCCAGAACTAAACGGAGACCACCGTATGAGGATAAATTAACTCTTAAAACTTAAGTTTTGTGTAAAAACAAATAACTAATCTTAAAAGTAGTTTTAAAATTAAAAGTTGCTTCTTAAACACATTTTGTAATTTAAAAGTCAATCTCTACAAAAATTTCTTCAACAAAAGCTCTCTGCATACTACAAACCCTGTCAACTCTCTCTTTCCTTTTGTTTTATGCTTACTTTAGTAAAATTTCTATTGTGTTTTTTTAATGTTAGTTTTGATTTATAAATTTATTGTTCATACAAGTGTTTTTATTGTTTAGCTAATGTTGTGTATAAAAATCTTGGTGCATCATTCATCAGGAAAAACAATTATTGACTTCTTTAAGTTTAAAGTTCGAACACCTTTGGCGAGATTCCTGGTTATGTCATTGCCTTGTAAAGTTGCTGGTCAATCATTCTATAGAAGTTGCCTTGCACCTTGGTAGGTAGTTATACTCCTATCTCCCCAACACTGTCATAGCACTTTTCCATTTCAACTAAAAAGGGCAGCCGGGTGCACTAAGCTCCTGCTATGCGCGGGGTCCGGAGAAGGTCAGACCACAAGGGCTTGTTTTAGTTCGATGTGTTATATATCCATCTATTATACCCTTCTCCTAGATTGCCGAGCCCAGATATCTGATTGTCCGTATTTAGGTGTGTAATCTCACTTGATCGTCACTTTGCTTATGCGAGCTAACTTGCAGTGGGTATATTCTTAATTTTACTGATGACTGATGCATATGGAGGTTTATGTTGGACATAACTAGTACTAGCAAATGGGCGGGTCAGATAATATGGTTACGACATTTCTAATTTTTTTTAACCATCTTTTCTACAAGGCTGAGATTCTTAGAAGACTCCATCTTTTGTTTCAAAGAAAACTGTAATGGCTATATACACCTGTTGATCGAGCTAAGCTTGACAGACTGTTCGTTAGTTAAATAAAATGCGAATCAAGGCATGACTTGTTCTCGTGACACAAGATGTTTGATTTTTGTAGTTTGTTACACTTCCCCACTGGAAGGGGAGCCTTGGCGTAACTGGTAAAGTTGCTGCCATGTGACCAGGAGGTCACGGGTTCGAGCCGTGGAAATAGCCTCTTGCAGAAATGCAGGGTAAGGCTGCGTACGATAGACCCTTGTGGTCCGGCCCTTCCTCGGACCCCGCGCATAGCGGGAGCTTAGTGCACCGGGCTGCCCTTTTCTTGTTACACTTCCCCACTGTGTGGGATTATACTGAGTATGTTGTGGTTTGTTACACTCAACAACAACAAAAACAACAACCCAGTAAAATCCCAAAAGTAAGGGGTCCGGGGAGGGTGGTGTGTACGCAGACCTTATCCCTACCCCCATGGAGTAGAGAGGCTGTTTCCGATAGAAAAGTAGCCTTTTATCCCTTATTGCTTTTTGGCGCACCCATGAGGTTCCTCTTTGTTTAGATGATTGGGTGTTATTAGTAGAGAATCATATATTTATGTACTCTACTTTTTTGTATACCCCTTGTATACTTGTTTTATGCCCAAACTTGTTCAATTAAATTTATTACTTTATCACATTGGACCTTTTTACTACTGGGAAGACCTTACAAATGCTGGTTAAATATTGTATTGTAGTACAACAATCAGCCCTATGCTCAAATAGTATTTAGTTGGGCAACTTTTTAGATAAATATTATTTATACTATACATTCAGCCCTATGCTCAAATTGTTTGGTGAAGCACAAGGAAGTGCTGATTTCTTTGACTTTCAGTTTCTGATTCTTGAATCACAATAACAGTTAACTTTTATAGTATCCATGAAGTTTAGCAGAGACGAAAGCAGCGACTGTAGAAAAGTCGAGAATGTTCCAAAATGGTTGTTTAAGAGCTGTCCTACGTCGTCTTAAAACCTTTTATTAGGATTTTTTGATATATTACTTCAATTTGTTGATACAAAAGATTATAGCGATAATATATTTAAAAACGAAATTCACAAAAAGGATAGCTTGTACTATGTACTAACAAAATAAAGAAGTTCTCTTTGTTCCAGTCAATTCCTTATCAAAAAACATTGCACCACAACTACACAAAACTCCAGAAACGTCTGAATCTCCAACCATACCCACGCTCCTTCAAATCTTCCTTAATGAGAAATTGAGTTGTACATTCTGACTTTGATTCTTGGTGAATTAGTTTAAAAACAGTAAACGTAACTGAATACTTTTTCTAATGTCCTTTTTCCTTGTATGCCTTCTTACCCAGTTAAGCAGCTGGCAAATTCCTAATGACGTGACAGAGTTGAAAAAGAAGCATGATGCTGATGCTTTGCAGGCTCAATCAACGTCAATGCTGAATGCTAATGCATTAACTGAAAAAGGATCTTCTCCTATTAGTTTGAGCATTCCTGCTGTTAATACAGGTGGTCGTGACGCAACAACTCTAAGATCTTCAGTTGTTCCAGGATCTTCTGCACTGGATCTTGTAAAAAAGAAGTTAATGGATGCTGGTGCTACGACTGCTGTTTCTTCACCAGCCCCAGCCTCTTCAGGAGTAATATCATCTGAACAAAATGGATCAGAAGCACTTGAATCTACAGTCAGAGCTCCACAAAAAGAAAATAGCAAAGAGAAGTCAAAAGAAGCTAATGACAATGGCAATATGTCTGAGTCCTCTTCAGATTCAGAAGATGATGAGAGTGTACCAACCAAAGAGGACTGTATCATCCAATTCAAGGTTTCTTTTTCCTTCTCTCATTTGGAGATTTTGCTACTTTGTAGCAATTCTAGTTTGCTGTTTTCATGACTTTATGACCTATGTAAATTTTATGCATATATAAGTACATTCATCTATATACTTTTGTTCTACTTATATATCTAGGTTCTGTTGACATTTTTCCCAAAATATTTATTTTGATGCTAACATGTTCTAGATACTTGTCTCTGACTTAATTTGCTGTTAGGAACAAAGAAAGACTTGACCAATTCCTTCTCACCTCCATCTCACCCTTTTACTTCTAATACTTTTTCTATGACCCATGCATCAATGTTCCTCCAAAACATGATTTGCGTAGTGTGGAAGTGATTAAATTTACACCTCCTTTAGATATAGCTTAGATTCTTGAAGTATTAATACCATCCCACCACGAATTACTTAAGCCTTTCTTGATGAGCTTTACATTTCGAGGCTTATAATAATTATGTTTAGTCCTTGCTTTTCTATAAAAACTCCGCAAATCTTCTATGCATATGACCTCCTTTTGGAAATCTGAGATACATTTGCAGATGTCCATGTTGTATTTCCACTGCTTATTTATTTTCTGTTTTAAATTCTACTTTTAAGAGCTCTCTTTTTAACATTGCTCATAAAATGAAATAGAGGGAGTATACTTGTTCTACACTGAAATTATGTTACCAATGTGAGAATGCACGGGAGAAATTTTTTATTATTGATATTCTATGTTACAATGAGCCTTATTTATACGTCTACATAACACATAACCTACTCCTATTACATAAGTGACTAGTACTAATTACATATATTCACATTACTATTCTAACAGTCCCCTCAAGTTGGTGCATATAAATCATATGTACCGAGCTTATTACATATGTAGCTAATACGAGGACCAGTGAGGGACTTGGTGAAAATATCTGCAAGTTGATCATTTGACTTTACAAACTTTGTAGCAATATCTCCCGAGAGTATCTTTTCTCTTACAAAGTGACAGTCAATCTCAATGTGTTTAGTTCTCTCATGAAACACTGGATTTGACGCAATATGAAGAGCAACTTGATTATCACACACAAGTTGGGTCTCACCTGGCTGATCGCACCAAATTTCAACTCCTTGAGCAACTGTTTGATTTAAATTAGCTCACATGTCGCTATAGCCATTGCTCGATATTCTGCTTCTGCACTAGACCGAGCAACCACATTCTGTTTCTTGCTCTTTCAGGACACTAAATTTCCTCCTACTAAGATACAATATCCAGATGTAGAATGTCTATCAGAAGGTGATCCTGCCCAATCAGCATTTGAGTATCCAACGATCTGCTCATGGCCTCGATCCTCAAACAATAAACCTTTGTCTGGAGCTGATTTTATATACCGAAGAATGCGGACAACTGCAACCCAATGATTATCACGGGAAGAATCCATAAACTGACTCACAACACTCACAGGAAAGGAAATGCCAGGTCTAGTCACTGTGAGGTAATTTGATTTACCAACCATCCGCCTATACCTTGTAGGATCGCTAAGAGGCTCCCCATGTACTGGCAAAAGTTTAGAATTCGGATCCATCAGAGTGTCAACAGGTCTACAATCTGTCATTCCCGTCTCCTCAATAATATCTAAAGCATACTTCCGTTGTGAGATCACAATACCTGAGCTAGTCAGCTAGATTGAGCTACCTCAATACCCAGAAAATACTTTAATTTGCCCAGATCCTTAGTTTGAAAGTGCTGAAAGAAATGTTGCTTCAGCTTACTAATACCATCCTGATCATTGCCGGTAATAACAATATCGTCAACATAAACGACCAAATAAATACAGAGATTTGAAGCAGAATGTCGATAAAACATCGAGTGATCAACTTCACTATGAGTCATGCGAAACTCCTGAATAACTGTGCCGAACTTACCGAACCAGGCTTGAGGAGACTGCTTTAGACCATAGAGGGACCGGTGCAACCGACATACAAGGCCACTAGACTCCCCCCGAACAACAAAAATATAAACCTCATCCTCAAGGTCACCTTGAAGAAAAACATTCTTAATGTCCAACTGATAGAGAGGCCAATGTCGAACATCAACCATGGATAGAAAAAGGCGGACTGATGCTATTTTAGCCACGGAAAGAAAGTATCACTGTAATCGAGCCCAAATATCTGAGTATACCGTTTAGCAACAAGACGAGCGTTAAGTCGATCAACCTGGCCATTTGGACCAACTTTGACTGCATACACCCAACGACAACCAACAGTCGATTTACCCGAAAGAACAGGAACAAGTTCCCAAGTACCACACGTATGTAAAGCAGACATCTCGTCAATCATAGCTTGTCGCCACCCTGGATGAGATAGTGCTTTACCTGTAGACTTAGGGATGGAAACAGAGGACAAAGATGATACAAATGCACAATGGGATGACATCCGATGGTAACTTAAACCGACATAATGGGGATTAAGATTAAGTGTGGACCGTATACCTTTTCGTAGTGCAATCAATTGACTAAGAGGAGACAAGTCTGCAGTATTAGAAAGGTCAGGTGCAGGACGTGAATCAATTGGGCCTGATGCTTGGCGCGGACGACGATGATAAGTAAGGAGTGGTGGAGCGGTAGAAGGTTGAACTGGACTAGGGGGTGTCACTGGAGCTATAGGCGGTGGAGTTGCAACTGGAGCTATAGAGGAAGATGAATGGGAGATAGTGACTGAATTTCCAAAAGACGGAACTGGTAGCACCTCAGAAATATCTAAGTTATTACCTGGACCTGTGAAGTATGATTGGGTTTCAAAGAAGGTAACATCAGCAGACATAAGATACCGCTGGAGGTCAGGAGAATAACATCGATATCCTTTTTACGTTCTTGAGTAACCCTGAAATACACACTTAAGAGCACGAGGAGCTAACTTATCTTTTCCTGGAGTAAGGTTATGAACAAAACACGTGCTCCTAAAGACACGGGGTGGAAGAGAGAACAAAGGTAAGTGAGGAAATAAGACAGAGAATGAAACTTGATTCTGGATAGCTGAAGATGACATACGATTAATAAGATAGCAAGTTGTAAGAACTGCATCCCCAAAAAACGCAACGGAACATGAGATTGTATGAGTAGGGTACGAGTAGTTTCAATAAGATGCCTATTCTTTCTTTCAGCAACCCCATTTTGTTGGGATGTGTACGGACAAGATGTTTGATGAATAATCCCATGAGAGTGTATAAACTGCTGAAATGGGGAAGACAAATACTCTAGGGCATTATCAACAAAATGTGCGGATAGAAACCCCAAATTGATTTTGAATTTCAGCGTGGAAGGTCTTGAAAATAGAAAAACAACTCAGTTCGATTTTTCATCAAAAATATCGAAGTGCACCTGGAATAATCATCAATGAAACTGACAAAGTAGCGGAATCCCAAGGTAGAACTGACCCGACTAGGACCCCAAACATCTGAATGGACTAAAGTAAAGGTGACTCTCGATTATCAAGACGCCGAGGGAAATGGGAGCGAGTATGCTTACCGAGCTGACATGACTCACACTCTAGGGTGGACAAGTAAGATAAGCCATGTACCGTTTTTGAAGTTTTGACAAACTGGGATGTTCCAACCGTTTATGTAATAAATCTTGTGGATGACAAGTTATTGAATGAAGGCAAGATGTGAGTCCATGTGATTTTGCAAGGATAAGGTAATAAAGTCCATCTGATTCACGCCCAGTACCGATAATCCGCCCCGTACTGCGTTCCTGTATAAAAACAAGATCATCAAGAAATAAAACAACACGTTTAAGTGATTTGGCTAAGGACTAATGACTATGAGATTAAAAGGACTATTGGGAACATAAAGAACTGAATCTAAAGGTAAGGAAGGAAGTGGGCTTGCTTGACCTATTCCAGTTGCCATGGTTTGAGATCCATTGACCATTGTGACTGTTGGAAGAGATTGAGAATATGAAATAGTAGTGAAAAGAGATTTGTTACCAGAAATATGATCAGATGCACCTGAATCAATGACCTAAGAATCGGAAGAAAAAGACGATTGAGAGACACAAAGTCACGCTATTACCTGTTTGAGCTACAAAAGCTATCTCAAAAGGTATCTGCTTACGTGCTTTATACTGAAGGAACTCGATATAATCTGATAAAGACACCATATGAACATTCGAATTATAGGATCCAACAATATTTGAGCCAACAACATCATATCTGAGTGAAATTATAATGAACTTAAGAGAGATCAAAGCCAAATATAAGATTACCAATAGTGATGAGATGCCCTCAAATCAAGCAACTAGAAATTGGAACCAAACTATTATAATGATATCACCAAACTAGAGTAAGTTGGAATGATATTGTTAGTCGAGATTTAGAGTGCTGAAACTTTTGTGTTGAGGACCTCCCGTTGACAGACGCAACTGCTCTGACTTCTTAGATCTTCGTCGGAAGCAAATTAAAGTCAACAAAACGGTGGAAATTAAATGACTTAGGTCGGAATCAACATGCAACCTTAGTATGTGAACAAGGTGGCCGGAAAAGTGACCGAATAGTGACAGACCATTGCTTTTGCCGGAAAACACTTTTCTAGTAACTAAGAAACCACAAAATGTCGATAGGTCGAGTCGGAAGAGGCAGGCGACCAACCCAGTAGAAAAATCAGACATGAAAGATGTTGGAAAACGACCTCACGCGTCGGCGCGTGAGGTGACATTCTCGCCGGAACCCTAACTGCGGAGGCGCTTGACGGCGCGAGTGAAGTTTATTGTCGGGGATCTTCACTGGGGTTTGGTCGCCGGTGACAGGAGAACCTTATGGTGGTGTTGGAATTTGCACAAACCCCACTGAAACTCAAATTGACGTAAACAACTGCTTAAGTCACCGGAAAATTGCACAGTGACGACTGATTTTTTCCCAGATGTCGTTGGAATGACGCACAACGATAATTATTTCATCAACAACATTTTTGAAGAGTCCGAGCAACATAGGCGAGCAGTCCCAGTGAGGTGCCTATTCTTTGTCTCTGCTATCCCATTCTGGTGAGGGGTATACAGACATAATTTTCCGAGAAGTCATAACTGCTGAAATTAAGAGGACAAGTATTCTAAGGCATTATCATTGCGAAAGATGCGAATATAATTGCCAATCTGGTTTTTTATTTGAGTACAAAAACTCTGGAATATAGTCAGAACGATCTTTCATTAGGAAAATCCAAGTGCATTTTGAGTAATCATCAATGAGACTAACAAAATAACGAAATCTTAAGGTCGAATTGACTCTACTAGGACCCCATATATAAGAATGAACTTTAAAAAAACAGACTCTGCACGACTCTCAACATTACGCAAAAAGGTGGCTTGGGTATGTTTCCTAAGCTGACACGACTCACAATCTAATGTTGACAACTAGGCACCTATCTTCTGAATTTTGGATAAACCCGGATGTCCTAAACGTATGTGAATTAGGTATGGAGGATTTGTAACTGGGTATGTTGTGGAAGTATTGAGTGAGTCGAGGTAGTGAAGGCCTTGTAATTCATGCCCAGTGCCAATCTTCTGTCTTGTACTGCAGTCATACATAACAAAAGAGTCATCAATAAAATATATACCATAACGGAGGGCACGAGTCAATCGACCGATAGATGCAAGATTAAAATGACAGCAAGGGACATTAAGAACACAATCTAAAGTGACAAAGGATAAGGGGTTAGCTTGTCCAACTCCTTTTGCGTTTGTTTGGACTCCGTTGGCTAAAGTAACATTGGGAAGAGACCGTGAATAAACAATATTTGACAATTGACCTATGACTAAATATGATTAGAGGCGCCTGAGTCCATGACCCACTGTCCAAGAGCGATAAGTTCTCATGGTTGCGATGATACTATGTGAGAATGCACGCGAGAAAAATCTATTATTGATATTCTATTAAGCCTTTTACAATAGCCCTATTTATAGCCTATTGATATTCTATTAAGCCTTTTACAATAGCCCTATTTATAGCCATACACAATACATATTCTACTCCTATTTCATATGGACTAGGGTTATTTACATAACTCTCTAACACCAGCAAAACTCTGGTGTGACAATCAAGCTGCCCTCCGTATTACGTCAAAGCCGGTGTATCATGAAAGAACTAAGCATATTGAGGTTGACTGTCATTTTATTCGTGAGAAAACTCAGGAGAACGTGATATCCATTAGCTACGTGAAGACACGAAAGCAACCAACTGATTTATTCACAAAGGCGTTGGAATGGAATTCGCGTTGATTACTTTCATAACAAGCTGGGCATGATCAATATCTATGCTCCAGCTTGAGGGGTAGTTACTGAATGAATGTAGACAGAACATACTTTTATGTAATGTACATAGCTAGCGGAATTATAGGGATGCACAACAGATTTATAGGATTTTTTTTTTTTATTCTTTCTATAGTTAGGGCTCTATGTACTTGTATATATGTTTGTTACTTCTTGCAACTACAAATAAGGAGATTGCTCCATTTTCTCTATATTTTACACAACCTAACAGATACTTGGGACACAAAACAATTAGTATCTTTTGTATCTTCTCCTTTCTTTCTTTGCAATTCGTTCCATCCAAACATACACTTAGTGAATTCAAAAGAGATACTCATTCATTGCAACCATCTAGGTTTTCTTAAGTTATTCTCAAACTTAATCAGAATGGTTGAACTATCATCTCCTGTTGCTTTCTGTGTTTGATATCATGCCAAGACCTTAAAGTCTTGGGCCCGAAGTGAATGTGAGTGCTAAAAGTACCTGGTTTACACTTTATACTTTTAAATTGATTATAACTTCGGAAAAGTTCAAGGTCTGTTGCCACCCTCCAGTGGTTCCTTTATTGTTATTCGGTTAGCTTCTTTGCTGCAAGTACCCTGAAGATGGTTTTTGGGCATATCATCATTTTATCTCTTGCTTTGCAATCAAATCTTTGTCTTGTGAGTCTTGTTTTGTGGTTCTAAATGTATCCCATGCGTGTGAATTACAGGAGATGCTGAAGGAACGTGGAGTAGCACCATTCTCAAAGTGGGAGAAGGAATTACCGAAGATAGTGTTTGATCCACGCTTTAAGGTTCGTTGAAACTAAAGACTTTATGTGGGACTTAGTGGCCTTTTCTTCACCTCCTAAAAGACAGGTTTATCTCTGTAAATCATACATTTCCTACATTGCATGAGCTTATTTTTGTGAATTAACGTCTCTAGTTTGCTGCATCAGCCAACTGAATGTCCTTTTAGCAATATTTGTGCTTCCACCCTCAAGGAATGCAGTGCTTTCTTGGGTTGTATGTGGTAGCTGTAACGGGAATGAATAGCTTAGCTTAGGTACTAGGTGGTGGTTCAGAATTTGGTTTTACTATCCATTTAATTAGAAGGTCCTTACTATTCTAACAAAAGCTGTTGGTCATTCAAAGTAGGCAGAATTTCGGTGTGTACAAACCAAAATTTTAAAAGTGAGATTAAAACGAAGTAGGATATGTGGAGGACAACCTATTTCCAAGAAAGCTACAAGTTACATGAAAAATTGGCACATTCCCATTCTTTATGGTAGATGAGGCCTATTCACTACCCTAAAAAAAGGGTAGCTGTGGCCTATTGCTTTAAAAGGATTGGAGGAGGATGATCCTGGAATTTTTTAACATTGCATTCTTCCCGAGTACAGTGTACTCATGTGAAGAAAGTGCATCTCAGTTGTTGCAAATACTATACCAATACATTATTGTCAAAATTTGTGGTTGTAGCCTTGTATGTGACTCTCTTTCAAACTGATAAAGACATCGAGGCTTTTGAATTTTCAAACTGATAATGAATGCATCTTCTTAGTTTCTCGGCGCAATGTGAAAGATGTGCATAACCAAAAAAAAAGGAAAAAGAAGGAAAAAAGTGAAAGATGTACATAACATAGACTTTTTTCTGCTCTAATAATGAAATTACCTTTTGCTTCTTGAAAGAAACTCTCGGACATGTATTGTTTGTCTTATTCGAGAAGTACATCTTTACCCTTATAACATGGAAGATGCAATCAGTTGTCGGTTTGCCATAGTCATTTTTCCAAAAGGTATTTCTGGGATCAAATTAGGTCATGCCCTGCACTTTCCCTGGGCTGATGAGCTTTTTGGTTCTTAGATAAGGAGATTACGACCCATAACTTCAACCACATGGGACACTAACATTCCCCAAACGTCCAGGGCAAAACATCAACAACAACAACATACCCAGTATAATCCCCATAGTGGGGTCTGGGGAGGGTAGTGTGTACGCAGACCTTATCTCTACCTTTGTGGAGGTGCAGAGGCTGTTTCCAATAGACCCTCGGCTCAGGCAAACATAGGTACCACAATAATAACGAGAAACAAGACGGGACAACACCGAAAAACCATGTAAAAGTAGCATACACAACAAGATAGTGGATAACAAAACATCGAGGCCCAAAATTGGATAAACCTGGGATAGAGACGGTTTGGCTCTGATATGGTGGTGATACTATGTTAAGAAAATGGGCCTTAAGCCTAACTCAACCTCAAAAGCTAGCTCATGAGGTGAGGGTTGCCTAATACCATATGAGGTGACTACAACCCATATCCTGGACTAATGCGGGACACTAACCAAAATTATGTTGTTTTCATCGTTTATCTGCAAGCTAATAACTTTCTGAGATCTTGTCTCTTGTTCTGAGAGTGACTATGTGGTCTGTTCATGATGTATGTATATCCTCTCCCAGGTTCAAAGCTGCCATATAATCATTCATGCACATATCATGTTACCAAGTGTTTTTCCATCTCTTATTTGTGGTGCTCTCTTCATTGCTTTCCTAAATAGTGGGTCTCCATGTCCAGGCTATTCCAAGTTACAGTGCTAGAAAAGTTCTGTTTGAGCATTATGTCAAGACACGTGCGGACGAAGAAAGGAAGGAGAAACGGGCAGCACAGAAAGCTGCAGTGGAGGGCTTCAAGCATTTACTGGAAGAAGCAAAGGAGGTTTATCTTGTTACTAAGCGCTCTTTAGTTCTTTTCAGATGTAATCTCACAATATTTTTCCACTAGTTCTTCTGTCACAGTTGAATGCCTGTCTATTTTCTACTTGGCATGATTAAAACTTTATTTGTTTAAGGTAGTCAAGTGCCCAATTTCTACTTGGCATGATTAAAACTTTATTAATTTATGGTTAAAAGGGGAATCTGGGATGGAGATAATAAATCATGAAAGCATCATCAACAGTTTGGTTTAATGTAATAAATGATATAGCTTTCTTTGGAAACCTAATATTCACTTTAGGGTGAAGGGAGTAAATTGTTCCCAATTAAAGCCGAAATTTTTGTTGGAACATGATCTATAACTTTAGCGGCTTACATTACTTGCTGATTAGTTTACTTATGTTCAGGATATCAACGAGGACACTGATTATCAATCATTCAAAAAGAAATGGGGTCATGATCGACGCTTTGAGTCCTTAGATAGAAAGGATAGAGAAGTGCTGCTGAATGAGAGGTATTAGTCACTGTTCCAATCTTGGTTTAGATTTACTAGTTCTGGTGTCACATCCAGCAACAAGAATGTGTTGTGAAGCATTTACAGAGAGAATGCAACTTACTTCCCCTTTTTTTGCAATCATTGGATAGTTTATATTATCGTAATCTTTTTGTGATACCATTGCAACTTTTAATTTTGACATTTCAAAAAATCATTCCCTCTTTCCATAGTGGCCATCCTTGTTTTCACATATCTGGAGTCCAATAGTGGTTCTTTTTCCGATTTTGATCTATGCAATTTTTTCCTGATTCCCTGCAAATCCAATCAGGCCAAATTTTTTGAGACAGCGAGTAATGAACCAAAGGAATTTTTTGACCTTGTGGATCACCTTTTACCATTAGGTTGCTTAATAGCACAGTAAGTAACCTATATGACTTCTTTATGTTAAAGGCTTCAGCAGAATTATTCTATGTTTCTTCTTGGCTTTTACTAATCTTGGTAAGCTTCTGTGTATAATTTTCTCATTATTCCATATATTCTTTTAGAGTTTTCATTTTCCTTCTTCCGTTTTCTACTGTTCTTTTTTTAACATTCGCATGGAACTCTCTAGCATCCATAATATATTAGTTTAAAGTAACATTTGACCTATATGCACGGTATAACTTTTTGGCAAAAGCTGTTCAACTGACCACCTTGGCCATGATACCTTTGCCCCTTGGGAGGGGGATGGAGTTTCACCATCTTCCCGAGTGTTCCACTTTTTCTTTTTTGATGATCTAACGAGTTGGAGTGGTGCGTATACCAAAAGAGATTTCGATGTGAAGTGAACATGTTTTTTGTTTTCGCTCGTGCAAGTCTGTGACTATGCTCAACCAGTTGAAGACTGATCGCCGTACTTAATCTTTTGATCTTATTTGATGACTGGCCTTAATTTGTTCTTCACCTTTTGTTTCTAGGTTGATTCGATTTCCATTTATTTTCCTACTGATCTGGTTGTTTAGGCAAGAATCTACTTAATGTGTAGGGTGCTTCAGCTTAGGAAAGCAGCTCAAGAAAAAGCTTATGCTGTACGTGCTGCTGCTATATCACAGTTCAAGTCCATGCTTCGGGAACGAGAAGATATTACCTTAAATACACGGTGGTCAAAGGTTGGTTTATATGTTGAGATATGATGCCAAGAAAATATCAATGTAACTAGTTACCTTTTAGATCTTTTTACTTGCTTGCAAATTGAATGCTTAGTCTGGATTGGCATCCCTATTTAAGATTAAACTTATACTCCCTTTATGTGAACCTATTTCCTTTTTAGTCCGTGCCAAAAAGAATGACTCCTTTCCTTATTTGGAAATAATTTACCTATATGCATTAATTTATAGCCACACAAAATATTTGTGCCGCATTTACACAAGCTTAAAAGTCTTCTCTTTTTTCTTAAAATTCGTGCCTAGTCAAATAGATTCACATAAATTGAAACGGAGGGAGTAGTATTTATTGTTCAAGTCTAAATAGACTAATATATGAGGCCTGCAGCTTTTTAATTTCTTAGTTCTGTTACACTTGATCTTCAATTTAATTTGCTTAACAGACCTCCCTTACAACAACAACAACAAACCCAGTATGATCCCAACATGTGGGGTCTGGGGAGGGTAGTCTGTACGCAGATCTTACCCCTACCTAATGCATGTAGAGAGGTTGTTTCCAATAGATCCTCGGCTCAGAAAGGGTAAGAAGAAGAGGAGGAAAGCAAGTAAGGAAGAACTCATGTTTACTAATACAGTTGGTCATTTCACAAAACTCATGTCATGTTGAACTACAATTGGTTCGATGTCTACGATGTCATCTTATCACTAATTCCTAAACTTTCTGGAAAAAGAAGTCTGTTATTTCAATTAAATGTCATGGTTTTATGTTGGGCTATGCCGAAATAATATCTGTCTTTCCTAAACCAGTATGTCTCACCATTTATTTTATATAATAATCACAAGTTTAAGGGTCACACTTCTCACTTCCCTAGTTAATTTCCCTTATTTGGATGTACTTCGTATTTTAAGCTCCAATTTAATATACCATCGTAGATCAATATTTTTATCTTAGAGGTGAACAGAGATCAAGCAAGCATCAACCTGAAAGAAAGGGAGTAATGGAGTATCAGAAATTAAAACATCTTGCTATAAGAGAATACACTGGGTTTGTTGTTGTTCTTGTTCTTGTTGTTGCTACATGGAACGAAAATAAAATTCAAATGTCGGCATTGCTCCCATTTGAATTAGATGATGAATATCATGTCTGCGAATCAACAAGATAGAAAGATGATTTGTATATTTGGACATTGTTTTATTTTCTCATTCAGCCGCATAATGTCTCTCCTTGAAACCAATGGAAGTCGTCGTGCTGACTGCTAAACTTTCCAAAATTCATTTGGTGATATGGTTCTTGAAGTTTCCCATATATCTTAAAATGCTCATTTTGGAGGACATAAATATTTGCCCTTGTGGTTTACTTTAAGCTTTCCTTTTCCCCCTTTACTTGGATAAATGCAATTAACTATATTTTCTCCCTCCCTAAGTTGCAACTTTCTGCTGATTTTAGGTAAAGGATAGCTTAAGAGATGATCCCCGTTATAAGTCTGTTAAGCATGAGGACAGAGAGGCTTTATTCAATGATTATCTATCGGAACTCAAGGCTGCCGAACAGGAAGTTGCACGAATTGCAAAAGCAAAAATTGATGAAGAGGTGAGAATACTCTTATTTCCATCTTTGGGGCCTTACTTTTCTTTGTTTTAGGATTTCTTGTTACTTGCCTTTTTTGTTTGTATCGATATTGATTAGATACTCCAAAGGTATCATAATGATATCTCATATTTGGTTTGTCAACTCTTTCTGTCTCTGTGCGAGTGTTTTTTTTTTTTTTGGGTTTGGGGGGGGGGGGGGGGGGGGTGGAAAAAAGAGAAAGGGGGGAGGGGGGGTCAGTTAGATACCTCTTAACTTTCTTTCTAATATAGGGCTTTCATATTAAAAAAGTGGGGCAGCCCAGTGCACAAAGCATTTCGCGTTCACGCGGGATCCTAGGAAGGGTCGTATCCTAATGGGTATGATGTAGACAGCACGCCCTAATGCAAGCATTAGTGGCTGCTTCCATGGTTCGACCCCTAATTTAGGGCTTTTATGTTTTTCCTATTTATCATTTAACTAGTTATACCGTAAATTTTTGTTTGGCACTTAAAATGTACAGATATAACCTAAAATCTAACCTGCAGCTATTTCCTTCTCTCTCCGACCCTTAAAAAATATAGAAAACAATGCTGTTAACTTTCATTTTAATATGGAACTTTGAGCTTTTACTGACGCTAACGCCTAAATTCCTATACTTAACGAGGACATTCAATTGCCTATAGTCAAATGCAGATAGTAAGGGTTCATGGTGTCAGATTCTCATAGGTGGGGTGCTCATTAAACCTCCTGGAACATCTTTATCTTTTCGGATGCCTATTTAGGATGGGAAATGGGGAGAAGTGGAGCATCTCTTTACTGAAGATTTATGGCCTAGACTTTGAGAGTGTGGGTGGAAGGATTTATATTTGTCTGGACAACAGTTATTCTTTCTTTTTATGATATACTATATGACATGAAATTCTTGCAATGCATAATTTGAAGAGGGGATGTGTAAGATGAGTTGGTGTCTTATGTGAGAGGAAGGGTGGAAACCCCCCAAAAAGAAAAATCATGGCTTTCATTTGCTTGCCTACCATTGAAGTAAGGTTTAACTCAAGAAAATACTAATCCTTCTTTTCTTTATGATATGGCCACTGTGGTCTAGAAAATTAGATGGACTGATGTCAATCTGAGCTGTATTTTCTGTGCATATGTTCTCTTTTTTTTTTTTTTGATGAGGAATTTTTTGTGCATATGCATTGCAGTAGGTTTTTCCTTTTTTATTTGTGATAAACTAGTATACGTACCCGCGCGATGCGCGGATTGTTTCAAAGGAAAAAATGATATAGTAGAAACAGGTCTCTATTGTAAAGTAAATTTAGCGATCTCATCCAAAACAATTAAATCAAAAAACAAATATATGAATTTCATAGGATTGTATGTATGATAGGGACCACCAATATTTATGCACAAAAGCATGAATAGCAGAGAAAGTTGGGTAACTGTAATAAGGCAAAAGCTAAAGTAGATTTCCCAAAATTCACTTCCAATTCGTATACACATCGTCCATAGTTGCATGGAAAATAAAATTATGATACAAAATCTCAACCAATAATCAAGCATATATTCATAGTATATATAAAATAACCGAGAGTTTAGCTATATTCAATTTCGATAAACACCAAATCCAAGAGAACATACGTGCAATAGAAGGCATCAACGTTCAATTTTTACTATTAATTACAACATTTCTAAACGAAATTAGCAATTTCTGTGTAGATTTGGATAGCTTAGTTGTTACAACATATTGAAGTAATGCTACAGAAGTACCTAGCTTTAAAAAGGATTAGTCCACCTGAAAAAGCAGAAATTTTTATCTCAAGTTATGATCATAAAAATAAAAAACAGTTATACATATGGTACTCCTAGTGAAACAAAAAAATGTGAAACGTTAGAAGATATTGCGAACAATATGTTGCCTTTATTGATCCAGGTGAATCCACCCCGAACCACACATACATAGTTGCATAAAAAGATGGCAACACTTACTACAATCATTCTAAAACTACCGAAGTTGAAAGTCCACCAGCACGAATAACTATCTACATGAGAAACATCTCAAGTGGATTTATACCACAAAGTACCTTAGTGTTGTTCCTATTGACATTATTTTGAGAAGTGGAAAAAAAGAACCTACAAAGCCTCTCGAGCAGACCGTGTTGCTACAGTTGATACTCCGACCATTAGCACGTAGTGACATCCATATGTCAAAAGTACCGAGAAATACCAGATCATTAAGCCCTGTAAAGAAAAGTAGAAACATTGATATAAGGTTTACTGTCCGTATTTTTGTTAGTTGCAGATAAATCAAGAAGAAGAAAAAATCTTTAGCTTTGTTCAGATTGTATCTTATATAGGGGAATTACCGTATTCTTAAAAATTAAGCAATCAACAAAGACATGCTCAAGGTTTCACCTCTAACCAATAGTTTAATGCAAAAATAAATTGCATAAATTCTTGATTTCTTTGTGGATAAAATCATCAATCAGCTCTTTAGAAAATCAATAAATCAGTAACTCAACTTCTTCATCCTTTTCTTGCGGATTGAACTCGCTAATGGTAGTTCCATTCTTTGATAATCTCTCAGCAGAATGAACGCTAATACCGCACTTTGAATAGTCAATAGAGAGAATATGTATAAAATAATTAAACCTGCAAAAAAACACAGTGGAATAAATTAAAAATTCACTCAAGTACTTCTTTATTATAAAATAAGCTTTTCTCAGGCCAATTCTTTTCCGTCATCCTCGATAAATGCACTTTCTCAAGGAATAGAATTTTTTTAATGCACTAAAAATAATTAAAGTAATAAAAAAAGTAAATAAACAAATATCTTATTACATGAATCGTAATATTTTTTAAAATTATTTAAATCTTCAAAGTACTGCACTTATCATTACAACTAAATAATGTTGTATTTAAACTGTGCATATTCAAGCAGCAGAGAAATAGAATAATATATTTCTGAAAATTGGAAACTCCAATCAGAAAAGATAAGAGGATGTTAAAAAAATAAAACTACTTTAAATTATTTACTGGTCAAATTGACTTTTAAACAATTCAAGTTAGCTTAGATGCAAGAATAGAGGAGATGATGAGCTTTTATTCAATGCTTACTTGTGTTGATACAAATGGATTGTAAAGCTTCTGCTCTAAAGGTTTGGAACTCCATTCTATACCAAATTGTAATGATATGTCGTCTTGCATCAATTGAGCTTCATCTCATTTGTAGCTACTGAGTTTAAGTTTTGAACAAAATTTGAAGAAAGAAAATTTGTTATGTTTTTTAAAGCTAGAGGGAAAAAGTAATGTTGTGGTTATAAGTTTAAGCACAAATATTATGAAAGTGAATTCTTTACTGGCACGTCGGCGAGTCTTGCTGCTGCATATGTTCTTTTTTTCTTTTTTTTTTTATGAGGAATTTTTTGTGCATATGCATTGCAGTAGGTTTTTCCTCTTTTATTTGTGATAAATTTGAATGTTCTTGGTACAAGCTTGACCAGTGAACCTTAGACCTCAATGGTTTTTTTCTATTTAGTTTCTTTTCTGATGAAGTTTAGTCTATTTAGTTTTCATCGTGACAACTCCACCTTTTTGAGTTTTGCAAAGCATAGCTGGTCTCAAGTCCGGTTGAAAAGGAAAGGTTGTGGTAGGTTGACTCTCATTGTAAAGATTGTCAAATAAGAGGATATAGATGAACCCAACTAGTTTGAGATTTAGGAATAATTGATTGATTTAGTTTTCTAGTGTTTTATGGTAAAAAGAGTTAGTCAAAGGGGGTTAGGTGTTAGTTAATGTTAAATTTGTATGTTGTCTTTAATAGAGACGTTTACATTTTGTATGCAAGTTTTTTCTTTTAAAAACAGAAAATACCTTTAGTAATGTGGGAAAATCTAGTAAGCTATAATATTTGTTACCGTCCAAGCCCATAATACGTATTGCTCGCTTTGACTCAGTAGACCTCACGGATTAGTCTCTTGGCTACATCATGTCGAGCGTAGAAGTACACATACCATGTAAAGTTATATTCTCTATTATATAGCGCTTTATTTTCCAGTCCCTTTCCAATTCGGGATTTGCCTTTTCCAAAGCTTGCCAACTTGAGCTTTGCCAATCCTCTTAACCCGCTCTTATCAATCCGCCCTCCATCACACATCACAAATTTTGCTTTATCTTTCACACTTTCCGCGTTCACTTTCAAGTCAATTTGGAAGTACCAGCATAGAACTATCTCCCTTCTTCCCTTGACATCATCAGCCAATCAATATGCCACTAAATCATTAAGCTGTGGCATAAAGCTGTCAGCCCCTTCAACTTTTTGAATTTTGTTAGCTCCCTGGTCTTAGCTTAGTCACTCATGTACTGGAGCTTACCCTCTTTTGTAACTCTTTTGCTATTTGGCATCATCCTGATGCACGCTCATCAATGGTATCATTTTACTTCATCAAAATAAATCTGTCAGCCCTCAAAGTAATTCAATAGCCAAATCATTATGCAATGATCTCAGGATAAAAAATAAAAGCTTTCTTGTAGCTGAAATAAAGGTTAGATTTATGTTTTTACCATTGAATCCTCATGCGCTGAGTTCCTCAAGAAACTTCCCACATTCAATATGAACATATCCAGATAAAATGGATCTTGAACCTAACTCAACTCCAAAAGTTAAGGTCATGGGAGGATTTCCCAAAACCACATAAAGAAACAACAACCCATACCGACTCAAACTTCCTTGCACACCCGGACCGGACATCTAGAACATGGATAACATAGCGGGAGAGCCTAACATATGGCGAAGTCAAACCGAGAGTAGGGACCTTTGGCTCTAATACCATGTAAAGAAAATAGACCTTGAACTTAATCCCTATTAGCTCAAAAGGTGAGGATTGTGCAGGACAATATAAGGACAATAGCCCATACTCTAAAGCATTGTGGGACTCTAACAAACTCTAACAAGGCCCACTCGATCATTTTTAACCATTTATAGAGTCCCACTTCTCACCTCCTCGTGTACTAACATCTCTAACCGATTACTTTTATAAAGTGTATGAAGCTATAGAATACCAACTTATCCCCTTAACTTCAAATCTCGTCAGTAAAGTGATCATTATAAAGGAAAGTAGTTCAAACAAAAAATACACAGTAATCAGCATAAATCACCCATTTTAGTAGCTTTTTCATGTTTATTTGTCTTTATTTACTGGTTGCCTCTTCCCTCTGCTGATCCGAGTCACTGTCTTTGTGAACCAACTAAGGTTTCCTGCTGATTCTCCCTATTAGTTTAATCCTGGTAGAAAACTAAAAACACTGTGCTTTGTGATTTTGATGCATTTACTTATTTCATCTGTATGTCTGTATTTGGTCTGAAGTTTTGGCAAATTTAGAATGTAGTACGCCAGGTTCTGTTTGATTCCACATTTTGGTGTGATTGTTCAGTTGAAGGCGTTAATGGTGTTCTGCTTGACGCTTTTTAGGAGAAATTGAAGGAAAGAGAACGAGCTTTGCGAAAACGTAAAGAAAGAGAAGAGCAAGAAGTGGAGAGGGTGCGGTCGAAAGCTCGTAGAAAGGAAGCTGTTGAATCCTATCAAGCTTTGCTGGTTGAAATAATTAAAGATCCTCAGGTATTATCTTGTAGAAACCCCAAAAATATTACAAGGACATATCTTAGAACATATGTCATGGATCATATCCCATTACTTGATAGACAGTTTTAGATAGTTCCAGAAGATCCGCCTCATCTTTATTCAGAAACAATAAAATTTGAAAGAACTTTGTTTGGTGGAAAGAGTACCATCTATCTTTACAGGAGGTGCTTAGCTTCTCGGAAGAGCTTATTTTGTGTAATTACCTGTTCTGTGCAGCACGTGCTTATAATTGGTCTTTAAACTTGCAGTAAATAGCATTTCCCCCTTGGCGCTCATCAGATGATATTTTATTTAACTTTAAAAATTCTTATCTTTTGGCTTTACCTTTACTGATGAAGTATGGAAGCATTGTGTTTATTATGTGGTAGAATTGTTGAAAAGGTTATACCTTTTTATTTTCTGGATGGTATTTGTTTTCAGTTTATCTTCAAATTGTTGAGATATCTTTCTCTTGCTCCTAAGGCATCTTGGACAGAGTCAAAACCTAAACTAGAGAAAGATCCCCAAGGACGTGCAGCTAATCCTCATTTGGATCAGTCTGACTTGGAAAAGCTCTTTCGAGAACATGTGAAGGTATTGTATGAGGTAAGATGACTACTGATGGTCTTTTCTAAGTTATGTAATCTTTGTTATCTGCCCTTAATGATATATGCTTTTTTAGCCACAAAAGTCTCCTGGCATGATTAAGACCACAAGTTCCAAAAGCCGGTCTTCTTCTAAAGTTCCGTGTCCAGTCAAACTACGCACATAGCAACAGGGGAGTATAAGTTATGTGTTAACTTAAGTATATTGAAAGTGAATGTATAGTTTGTGATAGTTGATGCTCCTCGTGGTTCTTATACAATAGCAGATAAGAAAGTGTCGCTATATTTTTGAAGAGGCAAAATACATAAGTTACCACCTGAACTACGGCCCGAAATCCCATTACACACTTTTTGCGGAGGAAAATTACGTTACACACTCAACCTTTCGAAAGTGTGTCTAAAATACACCACTTTTGTGATTAACCACTTATTCTTTAGAGATTGCATTACACCCTCCAATCAATGTGTGACACGTGTTATGTCTTAGGGGAAAAAATTATACTTAAAAATACACCTCAATTTGCATTAAAACAAAAGGAAAAAACAATCATCTTCCCTGACACACTCTATTTTGACACACTCTATTTCCCAGAAAGGCAAAGAAAGAGGCAAAGTTAGCAATTACGACGGCTAAAAATGCGGCGTTTGCTCGTTTGTAGGAGGAGCTCGGAGGAAAAGGCGGGGACAAGAAGTTGTATTGGTTGGCCAAGGTGAGGGAGAGAAAGGCTCGTGACTTAGACCAAGTTAAGTGCATCAAGGACGAGGATGTCAAAGTATTGATGGACGAGGCACTTATTAGGAGAAGATGACAGACATACTTTCATAAATTGTTGAACGGGGAGGGGGATAGACGCAATGTGCTGGGTGAGTTGGAGCACTCCGCGAGTCGGCGAGATTTTGGGTACTGTAGGCGGATTACAGTAGAGGAGGTGGGAGGGGCGATGCGTAAGATGTGCAGGGGCAGAGCGACGGGGCCAGACGAAATCCTAGTGGAATTCTGGAAGAGCGCGGGGAGAGCAGGTTTGGAGTGACTCACTGGGTTGTTTAATGTTATTTCTAAGACGACGAAGATGCCCGAAGAATGGAGGTGGAGTACGATGGTTCCGCTTTACAAGAACAAGGGTGATATCCAAAATTGCAACAATTATAGGGGTATCAAGTTGTTGAGTCACGCTATGAAGATTTGGGAGAGGGTGGTGGAGGCCAGAGTGAGGAGGTGCGTGTCTATTTCCGAGAATCAGGTTGGATTCATGCCAGGGCGTTCGACTACGAAAGCGATTCATTTGGTAAGGAGATTAGTGGAGCAGTACAGGGAGAGGAAGAATGACTTGCATATGGTGTTTACCTCGAGAAAATGTACGATAAAGTCCCGAGGGAGGTACTGTGGAGGTGTTTGGAGGCTAGCGGCGTTCCGGTAGCGTACATTAGAGTGATTAAGGATATGTATGACGATGCTAAGACTCGGGTGAGGACTGTGGGTGGTGACTCGGAGCATTTCCCTGTGGTGATGGGGTTGCACCAGGGATCGGCTCTTAGCCCGTTTTTATTTGCCTTAGTGATGGATGTATTGTCGCGACACATCCAAGGGGAGTGGCCTTGGTGCATGCTATTTGCCGATGATATAGTGTTGATTGACGAGACGCGAAGCGGAGTTAACGCGAGGTTAGAGGTTTGGAGACAGACCTTGGAGTCTAAAGGTTTTAAATTGAGTAGAACCAAAACAGAATACTTGGAGTGCAAATTCTGTGATGGGACCCCATGAAGCGGATGTAGAGGTAAAGCTTGATGCTCAAGTTATACCCAAGAGAGCAAGTTTTAAGTATCTCGGGTCTGTTATCCAAGGTAACGGGGAGATTGACGAAGATGTCGCACATCGCATCGAAGCGGGATAGATGAAGTGGAGGCTCGCTTCAGGTGTTTTATGTGATAAGAATGTGCCGCCAAGACTTAAGGGTAAGTTTTATAGGGTAGTGGTTCGACTGGCTATGCTGTATGGGCGGAGTGTTGGCCAGTCAAGGACTCCCACGTGCAGAAGATGAAAGTAGCAAAGATGAGGATGTTGAGATGGATGTGTGGGTGTACCAAGAGATATAAGATCAAGAATGAAGTTATCCGAGAAAGAGTGGGAGTAGCCTCCTTGGAGGACAAGATGCGATAGTCGAGGCTGAGATGGTTCGGACATGTTAAGAGAAGAAGCATTGATGCTCCTGTTCGGAGGTGTGAGAGGTTGGCCATGCGAGTTTGAGAAGAGGTCGAGGTAGGCCTAAGAAGTACTGGGGAGAGGTGATTAGACAGCCATGGCGCTGCTTCAGCTCACTAAGGACATGACCCTTGATAGGAGGATGTGGAGGTCAAGAATTAAGGTAGAAGGTTAGTGGGTAGTTGTTAGTTGCCCACTGATAGTCTTAGTAACACGCATGTCCCTTCATATTCTTAGATTTTTATTACGTTATGTGGTTTTGTTCGCCTCAGGTATTGTATTCTCTGTTGCTATTATTTGGTACTACTTATCCTTTATTTCTCCCTTTTTCTTTTCTCTTCCCTCTTTCTCCCTTTCCTGCTTTCCTCTTCTTCTTATTACACTTCCTGAGATGAGTGTCTATTGGAAACAGCCTCTCTATCTGTTAGGTAGGAGTAAAGTCTGCGTACAGACTATCCTCCCCAGACCCCACCTGGTGGAAACATACTGGGTTTGTTGTTGTTGTTGTTGACACTCTCTCCGTCTTCTTCCTAATATTCGTCATTTTTCATAGTAATTTCAAATGCATCTTCCTCCCAGCAGCAAAGCAATAAACACCGAAGAAATTAGGGTGGCACTTTGTAATAAAGAACTAGTTGAAGAATTTTATCGCTTGTTGTCTTTCTTTTCATCGGAATAATCGAATTGGTCGAAATTGAAGCCGAAAATACATAACTTTAAGTCGTCGGCGCTTAGGAAGATAATACCGGCCTATGTTGCCTCCTCAATAGACCAATATAATGTTCCTTGACACCTTCTATAAGACAAACTCCAAATCAACCGCAGATTTAACAAACAAACAAAAAAAGGAATGAAGAAGAAGAAATCAAGCTTGAAAATTCGTTCTTCTATGGCGGAAGGTACCGCCGTGAAAGCAAGCAAGAAAGAGAAAAAAATTAAATGGGTCACTTGTGTAGCAAAGGGGTAAATAAGGAGGGAGGGGGGAGGGTAGCGGCGGGGACGAAAGGGGAGGGAATTTTTTTATAGATACTTTTTTCTTCTTTTTATTTAAAAGAAAAATAAGAAAAAATAAAATTTAGACTAAATATTTACCTTTAACGCGCTCACTTACAAGCGCATGTCACCTCATAAAAAAAGTGTGTAAACGCTACACTCTAGAAAGGTTAGTGTGTAAGGTGATTTTCGTCCCCTAAAAGTGTGTAACAGGGATTTGAGTCATAGTTTGGGTGGTAACTTATGTATTTTGCCATTTTTGAAGAACTACATCTAAGCAACAATCTTTTAGAAAAACTTATTTGCTGGTTGCCAAAGCCCTGTTCTGGCATTCTTTCTGCACTTTTTTTTCCTTTCCAAATCTTGTTTGATTTTGACTGCAATGAGGATGCCATATTGGTGTTCAAGTAAGATCTACCAAAGAGAAAAATGTCATATGGGCCCCTCATAGTTACTAGCAGTTTGCATCATTTAAATGAGTTGTACCTTTGTTTGTCCTTCTCACGCAGTTTATGTACTTCCTTATTTATCAAGTACAGGGTTTTCCTTTTTTATTCTCATACTACGTATTTTGATTTTCAGCGGAGTGCACAGGAGTTTAAAGCTTTACTAGCCGAGGTTATAACTGTTGAAGCTTGTTCACGAGAAACAGAAGATGGTAAAACAGTTGCAAACTCTTGGTCAACAGCCAAACAACTTCTCAAAGCCGATCCCAGGTACTCAAAAATGCCTAGAAAAGATAGGGAATCCTTATGGCGCCGATATGTTGAAGATATCCAACGGAGGCAAAAGTCAGCACTCGATGAAGGAGATAAAGCAAGAAGTAAAGGATCTTCTGGTTCAAGGAGGAGATAAAGCAAGAAACAGAAGCTGTAGTAATCCTCAAGTATTTCACATGATCAAAGGAAGCTGAGAAAAGACAGTTTTCTCAGGACACTTGTTTTTTAAGAGGGTATGAAGCACAGTACTCTCTGCCAGTTCGTTGGCAGTTCATGTATCATTTTGAAGCCAATGTCCAGAACTTATTTTTGTCAAATCTGATGATTCCTTACTCTCTCATACCTAGGTGATTATGTAGTAGATTTGATTTCTTCTAATTTCAGTTCGCAGCCATTTTTCTTGTCCGTAATTTGTCCTGATTGCTTTTAGTGTCGAGCAATAGTTCAATTCCTTGGAATCGAGTTTCAGTTTGAAGTGTGTGATTTTGTATTTTTAATTGAAGCTGCGGTAGAAACTAGGCTCTTTTCATCCAGTTTCATAAACCATTTCATACTTCCTTAACAAAGAACAACGAAAAGAGATCTTTTGTTGGAATGATATCACTTCGTATTATTGGCAGGTCAGACTTAAGAATTCCCTGTACATTTAGACCGGATCTAATAAATAGAATTCCCTGTATTATTGAGGCGCACTAGTTTTCTTTTTCATTGAACTTTCGTACCAAATGCAAGCAGCACTCCCTTCAGTCTAACTTATCTCGAAGTTACATGCCAACTTTACCTGGTAGTTGCTTTTTTCTCTCATAATAACAAAATGCTAGGTGTTTTGAAGATAATGGAAACTCTTCAGAAGACCAAGATGAACTGTTTGCTTTTGTTTCATTTTTGGTGTTTAACAGAATTCTGTAAGTGATGCTGAAACAGTGTTAGAACTCAGACTGACCTTAAGAATAGGAAGGGATACTCACCTCCTTGTGCCGTATTTTTGAAGTCAAGAACTACTCATGCCTCAATGTACAATATGAATAGAGCCAACGTACATATGATGCAGCGAGTAGGCTAAGAATAATAGTAAATGCGAACAAAACATTAAATTGCGCTACTGATTGTCCAGATAGTAGATTGCATTACAAAATTTTGAAGTCGAGAACTCTTCGTGCCATTAATTCTATCTAGAACATGGCCTAGGGCCTGTGCGTATAAGCCGCAACAGCTAAGATAACAATAGTTGACGCAAGCCTGACTTGTTGGAACAAATTCATCAGATTGCGGCTGCTACTCATCTGGTTTATCTGGATCTTCTTTCTCAGGATCTTCCTCTTCCTCTTTCTTTTCTTCTTCTTCCTCATCCTCTTCCGGAGGATCAGCTGGCAGAGGAGGTGGCAAGGGAGTTTTCATGGGACTGAATTGGGGAAAGATATCCGGTCTTCGTCCGGGCTTGGGCCTTTCCCATTCCTGCCAATAAACATGTTTCATCAAAATGCTTTGGATGGTATTATTCTAGAGAGCACAACGCAGTATCAGGCTCAAAATCCTTGGTAGCACATTGCAAAAAGGTTGCTGATGAGAACATCAAAATTTCCAGAAAGACATGTCTAAGGGCTTTTAGAAACTACTAGAAATAACAAATAAAAGACCAAAATCGTATATAAATCTGTCTTTGTTAACTAACTCTGAAGTTAGAAGCCCACCTGGTGTGAACACATTTGGTGGTTGAATAAAGGCAGCTAACTCACCCAAATGGAAATGTACGACTCCATGAGAATATAATACCAAAGAATCCAGAAGCTTTCTTTAAAAAGGAAGGAAAAGACAACGGGTTCGCAAGTTTTCTCCATCATACAGGGATTTATGGCCGCACGATCCTATCTCTTCCTTTCTATTTATATACTTTTTATGGAATCATTGAGCAGGAGGATAGACAATGTTGTGGCCCTAAGATTAAAGTCGCTATTGTTGGAGCAAATATGGACCAGTCACTAACTATTTCACGAGCTCTTTTATCAATGACACAATGAACGGCTTTGCCGCTAAGAAAGAATAATTGACTATACAATATTTGAAGCAAAATCAGGTCTGCATATTAATTGGACAAAGAGTGACTTACACAAAAGAAATTACATATCATGGAGAAAGTGTTGTTTCTTTCTCTAGTACCAGATTCATATATATAAAAAGGTTAGCTGCTTGGAATAGACAATACCTCTTAATAAGAGGATGAATAATTTTTATCAATTTGGGTCTCCTCATATAATGGCCATGGAGGTTTAGAAAGAATGAATAAGGCTATGGAGAGATGTCATTAGACCCACTTATCATGCAAAAAAACAAAAAAAGAGGAGAGATAGAGAGAGATGTCACTGCAAACAATTAAGGGCTCCACGAAGGCCAGTGGTTGACAAATCGAGCAAGCGATCACGTCGAGTAGCCTATGAAGCAGATTGCAATATGTTGATCTACGAACCTCCCCTTCCCTCCACCTAAGTCTGACGGCCTCGCCTATCCTCCTTCCAATCATTTATCTTATCATAAAAGAAAATGAAAACCCTCCTTCAAATCATGTCCTCCATTGGAGTAGTGCGTCCAATGAAGGAGCGAAGAATCAGCTGACTAGCAGAGTTGCTGAGGGAAAGGAGTGGTGGTGCATTGTATGGAGGAAGGAAAGAGAATCAGAGGAGAGCAAAGAGGCCACGATATGTGACAGGACGGGTACTGAAAGGTAAGTGCCAAAGATGTGGACTTCGGAGAACAATAGATGGGCAGGAGTATTGAAGAGGAAGAGAAAGGGAAGATGCTGCCAAAATTATTCTCTCCTCTCTTTTTTCTCCCTTAGTCTCTTGGTAGCACTTCTTTTTTTCCCCTTGCTCTCTTGGTAGCACTTTGAGGACTAAAAGAGATATCTGAAGGAGCTATAACTAGATCAGAGGCTAAATAAAGACAATGAGGGCCCCTCACTGGGGGGGGGGGGGGGGGGGGGGGGGGAAGATGGTGGGTAGGGGTATCTTTTCCCCAGGCTAAAACTACTTCACTCACTGGATATCACTGCGTGCACTGGAACTGGAAAATGGGTAAGGAGAGGAGTCCTAAACTACACAGATCTGATACCTGACTTTCTCGGCATGAGAAGTTAACCATATAGGTCGACAACCTTTCTTCTACTTTGTTTTTACCAGGACTAATAGAAGGACGACCCTCTTGAAAACTGAGCAACTGACTAGTCAAACAAAGGGATTTAACTTTCTTTTATGAGGGTGGGAGAGTTTAAGCTGGCAGGAAAGGAGAGCTTGCCAGCTTGGTAGTTTGAGGGTATTTGCCAATTTATTCATCTAACCAGTAATAATTATTTGAGTTTAAATAAACAATTACTATAGTAACTCATTCTCTTTTAATCTTCTATTCAAATGTTGTACTTTTTTCACAACCCAAACTGTAAATTTCAAATAATTGCTGCTAAGACATTTGCATTTAACTCATCCAAACCAAACAAGTATTCACACTTAAAAACCAAAAACTATGTCAAGATTAAACTATACTTTTTACCTCCTAATCATAGGTTTACCTTTAGCATGACCAAATTGCTATTTTCTGATAGGATTTGACACTTCAATTGGATTATCACAATTTAGTTCATCCAAATAACAACAATCTTCCACACTAAAATGACCAAAAACTATAACTAGATCAAACAAAGAGTTTAAGCTATATACACCGGCAATGTAAGGAAGCTTACAACACATAATCTGTCTTCTATTTTCAATATTACATATCCTACATCTTAAGAAGTCTTACCTGTAGGCTGTAGATATCAGTTTTGCACTGACACTGTATATAACTTGAACTTTAAATATTCTATATAATAGGTTTTAAAATTAGCCCAAACTAAACTGCAATTCCGAGTAGCTGCTATTATCTAAAAATAATACTTTCTATTCAGCTAGAAGAGCACAGCTGAATTGAAGTTAAGTAACCAGAAAAAGGAGTTTTTGAAGTGCTTACGATAGGGAAATCGAGAGGAGAACGGCGAGTCATCTTCTCTTCTTCCGGTGCCATGCGTACGATTTGTGAACTCCGGCGAGAGGACGATAGCGATGTCCGTCTCACAAACGGCATAAAAGCGACGGCTAGTGGCGTTGAGCCGGTGAGCCGGCCACTGGATGATGGCGACGACGATGCCGATGACGGTGAACCGGCGCGGTTCAACATCGCCGCCGTACGTGGCGGCGGAGAAGATAACGACGGCATAACAACGGAGGATAACGCCATTGGAGTTGCGATACAGACCCTTCCTCTCTTCTTCAGCGTATTGGGCTTCGGGAGGCCGAGAATTCTTTAACGCTAGGCCCATCGAAGTTTATATAGGTACCAACTTCCTGGGAGAAGTGCACAAATAGCCGATTTCGGAGGCACCGTTTAAAATAAATAATCAGTTTATAAAAATTATTTACAAGTTTAGCCACTTTGTGGTAAGCAAATTAATAATTGGACAAAAATAATCTTACTAAACGAGGATTAACTTCAAACCCGAGGTTTAAATTCGAAATTTGGAATGAAGCGAAGATATATTTAATTTACAAGGGGAAAAAAAAAGAGAAACTGAAAGTGAGAAAAAGCTAATCCATAGCATGTCTTATATGCAAATTCATGTGGACAATTAATTCGGAAGCAAACAATTAAGCCTCAACAATTGCTGCAATTTATATTTCATGCTACTCATTCCATTATTAAATGTTTAAATATTTGACACGATTTTACTTATATGTATATATTTCTTACAACTATCAACAATTCTAGTTCATTAAATTATACTAAGTATATACTTTGATACAATATTTCTTTCATTACCATATCAATCCCTAATTTTACAGTTCGCCTATTGTTATTGATATAATATATAAAATACTTTTGAGAAAATACAAAAATATACAGGTTGACCGTAAGATAGGGCAAAATTTATCTGATGCAAAGAGAGTAGTTGAAATGATACGTAAAAGGTGGCTACTTCCTAGAAGGTAGACGGCTTCCAAAAATATTTGGAAGATTTTAATGATAAAGGTTCCTTATTTCTAAACTAGAGGTCACGGGTTTAAGTTACAAATATAATCGTCTTCTGTAGGAAAATCTTCAGTAATAATTTTTTTACGACGCAAATTCAAATTAATCGGACCAATGAGTTTCGGGCGCCATATGTAAGAAAGCTAAACATTGTGCTAAGCAAGCGATAGTCTATTGATCACGCTCAACTACGCCTTGTAATAAGGGCCTAGCGATCGTTGCAAGTATATTCCGGTTAATAAGTCCGAAGTCGAATCCCACAGGAAATTAAGTTATTAACCACAACTACTATACTCGCACAAAATTCACGCAACCAATCTTCAAAAATATTTAAGTAACAAATTGGATGTTTACTAACTAAGTATTACGTAATGAGAGTGCAATAATTAATAACTAACTACGAACGAGTTGTAGACAAGAATTGAAATTATCTAAGGTTATGATTTCTCATATTGTCGGAATCCTTTCCGCTAGGTTTTCTATAAATTTAGCTAAGTCTTCTCTAAAGATCATGAGCACTCTGAGTGTCGTAATTCTCTCCCGAGTAACTACCAAAATTTACTAACATATTCTCCCGAATTACGCTAGGTTGCATTAAGTACGACTCACTCGGATCGCACCAAGGTTTCGTTATCCTGAATCTCACATTTAAACCCTCTGTATTGATCCCTCATATACGTTAGGAGTGATGTTGTTCAACAACTACCTAAATATGCACTCTCTCCCGAGTAATACACACTAAATAGGCGCAGTGGATTGAGAGCTCTTCAACCAACCACAATAATAACGTAGTTGAACAAATAGAGAAAATACTACGGCAAATCTATATTAACATAATGGAAAATCATCCTCCAATAGGTTCCATAAAAACCTTAGATTAGGAGTTTTGCTACTCATACTCATAGTAACAATATCCCAAATAATTTGCATAATTAAATTACAAAGTAAGGATAAAGTGATGTAGAAATCGATGATTCTTACTCCCAACAGTTGTTCCACGAGCTATTCTTGCCTCTGGTTGCAAAACTACTTCAAAAGTGGTGTTTTATGTCTATTTATATATGTAGGAAAAGACCCAAATGACATAGGCCAAGTCCTAGTTAAACCAGGAGACGAAATAAGCCTTCAAAATTCGTAGTGTGCACGCCTCAGACCTCGCCTCGCGAAGCTTCACGCGAGTTGGACCTCGCCCCAGACCTGGCGTCGCCATCCTTAACGCGAGGTGGACCTCGGCTCCTGCCTCGCCTAGCCTGCTCCCACGCGAGCTAAAAAGATCGCCCAGCCAGCTCTAACGCAAGCTCTTGAGCTTGTTTCGCCAGCTTCCTCATTTATCCGCTGCTCACTTCTTTCTTTCTTCTTTTCAACTGTTTTCGAGCACGCGTTAGACTTTATTTATTCATTTTGATCTACTTTTATCTCCGATTCACCTACACATGAAATAGACTCCATTACACGCAAATAAAGTGTAGTTTATCATTTAAACATATAAAATGCAAGGCAAATAATGTACTAAAATATGGAATTATAGCCACACATCAATACCCCACACTTAAACATTGCTCGTCCTTGAGCAATCAAACTACACTTATAGACACAACCTTTTTAAGCAATTCCCTTAACTCATCACACCAAGAATCTTTAAATTAGTCTAAGCACAAAGGTGTAACATCCTCACCTCAAGATCCGACTCACAAATACCTTGCCTTATTCACAATTCACTTACTTACTCTAACATGGAGGTCAATGACAGTACCTTTCCTTTATGAATCACGCGCCCTCACCCAAGAAAGAGCTTAGTTCCACACTCAATGAATTTTAAGAACGTAGGAACTCAAGATAGGAAAAATTCACTCGCTCTCATAAATAACATTCATATGCCACAAACGATGTACCATAGGCTTGCCTGTAGTGTAATACTCTACTAATCGAGCTCATTCAATCTAAGATCAAGTAGGACTTTAATTGGTTGTAATGTAGGCTACGAGTCGGGTAGAATACTTTTGAATATGAGTGACTACACCTCCCTTAAACACTTTAATACATATACTTTAATACTACAGACCATACTTATGTCAAACCAAAATTCCACATTCACTTCAATTTATATTACCCCATGCTTATTTAAGCACAAGTATATCACTATCCACCATCAAGAATTATTTTTCACACAATACAACTATTTTTTTTTCAAGTGGCTTTTATTGACATCTTTTTTTTCCTTTTTCAAAATAGCGCACATTTCTCCTTATTTCATTTGTTTCACTCAAAAGTCAATCCACCACCCCGCACTTTAACTTTTTCATAATTCATCACAATTCAAGTGCTCACGAGAGATAACAAGGTTCAAATATATGGTCAATTCAAACAAAGGAGTACGACTTGTAATGTTGTTACCAAAGAAACATGATTATACGCTCAAAGGGGTTAACTACAATACATAACATTTAGGCGGGTAAACTATATATATCTGGATCAACAAAGAAATGCCTATATCACTTCCCAGACTGAACAAGACTATTATTTCGTTTTGCACACACGCGGGACAAGTTCGAGACATCAAATGCAATGCACGGAATACATGAAAACCTCATAGAGACCTGGCACATAACTCACTCGGGATTGGTTTTATCACGACACTCTAGTCAAAGCAGTTAAGCAAATTTAAGAATCTACGATTTAAGGTACTTATACTAGAGTCAAAAATTGAGCCTAAGCGTCACAACCAGAGTACTAACTATTCTCAAGGAATAACAAAGCTAAGAGATATTGCTGCAATTCAATTCATAGCCCAGTGGTTTCTACTCCTAAAAGTTAAACTAACTACACCATATTCAAATAAAACCCTTGCAAAAGAACCGCAACCCAAAGAAAAATCAAGGAAAAATTACTACACTACCTACAAGAAAATCTTTATTTTTTTTTTACTTTTAGACTTACTTCCTTTAAAAAAACTGTCAAGGAGATCCATCACAGGGAAGAGTCCAAATTTTTTATATTTTTTTTTAACTTTCTAACTAAAAACAAATAACTAAAAACAATTAACTAAAACAATTAACTAAACTAAGACAAGACTTGCTACAAAACAAGTAACTAAAACAAGATTAATTCTTACAAGTCCCCACCCCACACTTAGTTCATGCAATGTCCTCAGTGCATACACAAATTGACAAAACAAGAAAAATGAGTAGGGTGTAAGGAAACTCCCTGGTCAAGTTGCATCATCGCCCTCATCCTCTGCGGCTGCCCATTCTTCATCCTGTGTTTCCTCCTCATCATCGTCATCGTCATCGTCCTCATCATCTGACTGCTCCGGATCAACCTCGGACTGCTCAGATGTGTTGAAATCCTCATCATCTGGAAGTGTGTATCCATCAACCAAGCCCAACCAACTGTTGAGCATGAGCATTGAGCGGGTACCGCTCATCCAATATGGTCCTCTCCACGGTCGTGGCCGGTCGTCCCCTTATTCGCAGCTGCAAATCCATCATCCTATATAAATGGGCTATAAAACTATCATCACGAGCATTGCGCTCGACACCTGTCAATGATTTCATGGCAGTCTCTTCCTTCACCCAGATGTTAGTGATGTCTGTTTGTCGTAGAGGTTGATCAATGATGTGGTAGAACTCTGGATCATCCTCAACCTCCTCGTGTCTTAATCACTGAGTCAACATATTGGCAAATGGCATTCGATCGACCTTTTTACTAGTTCTTCCTAAAGACATCTGGTAGCGGATCAGATGACCCACATTCACCCTTTGACCCGTCATGAGGAAACAAAGCACACACGTCCTCTCACGACTAATGAGCGTGTCATGATTGCACGGTAGAAGCCGTGCATTAAGTTTCAAACATACTTGAGCCTCCGCCCTCATCTTCTTTTTGGGGAATTTCCTGTATCGATTTGTTTTCTTATCCCGAACCCACACTATCGTAGAATTGACACCACAAAGAGTGTGTCTGAGCTCTCTATATGTAGGATGGGTTATGAAGTAGTCCAATGGCTCCACAGGAACATCCGGAGCACCTAAAAAATTACATATTGTCGTGGCTGAAAAGTCTATCAACCGTCCACGAATTGGCACCAACTCTTCAATATCTTTTGGATCAAACCCTGCATAGAATTCTCGAACTAGATTGAGATTTATATCCCTTGTATTTTTGAATACATAGCTCAACCCCAACTCATGGATGCCTATCCAAATTGCCTAGTACTTCGCTTGCAGGCGACGCTCATGAATAGCAGCTTCCAGATGTATATGTTTTGGCCTACAATGTGTGTAACAATCATTAGTATGCGGGGGTACGCTTTTGATGCCAAACTCCCGTTGGCCTTGAGGTTGTGGAAGAGTGGTTTCTATAGTTGCCACAGCTTGTGATCCTTCACCTTGACTGGATGTAGCTCCCCCCCCCCCCCCCCCCCCTC
>ML298178.1:0-37390 GCA_005239495.1 Nicotiana undulata | reverse complement strand
GAACACGCCTTTATTCTCATCACCTTGTAAAGGATGTAAGCCCCCCCCCCCCCTCCCCTTTCTCTTCTTTGAGGGAGGTACGGAGGTAGCCTGAGTTTTAGCCGGAGCAGTGGATGTGGCTTTTCCTTTGACAATGTGTTTTCTTGGAGGCATATTCGTTCTTACACAAGTAAGCATTAATCAGTTTAAGTTGCATTACAACATTCAACACATGGTCTTGCCACCCCACACTTAAAAGTTTAACACATAAATTGCAACAATTTCCGAGGTTACTCAAACTTCACCTCATAATTTCTAAGAATGAGAATCAAGCAATGACACATGGGTGCTTCCTCCAATTTCGAAGCATCGCGCTACCGGTGAGCCACCCCACACTTAAGATGTTTAAAGTGGTGCACGACTACATAGCACTATTCTTATAATCTCGGAGACTCGGGCTCCAATGGGGACAAAGAATGCCTTCGAGGCATTATAACAAACACTTAGCATGCACTAGTGCCATGGGAGTGCTTGTATGGGTGAGGGATTTCCTTACCCTCCCAAATCAGCTTGGGAGTTCCGCACTACCACTTGTTCACACAATAACAACACCATTCCTATGGGGTTCATGGGATTGAGACACATAAACACATTATTACAATGAAGAACAACCCCCAAATTTTTGTGTCTAATTTCATACCTTCATCCACTCGAAATTGATAGATAAATGAGATAAAAATCATACCTTAGATGTTTTAAGAGGAGGTATTTGCCTTTGAACCGTTGTTGTAAGTGAGGGAAATAGGAGAAGCTTGCTTGACTTCAATGGGGTTGGGAGGGATGGGCAGTGTGCTGCGTGAGTGTGTGAGGGTGTGTTTTGTGAGCAGTGGTGTTTTGTGAGGTTAAGGTTTTGTTTTTGTTTTTTTGGGGGCGTTTAAGTGAGGGAGTTAGAATCAAATAAGGGAACAAAAATTAAAATAAACCCCAAATTTTCACTCACCTGGCCTCGCCCTACCCCTCGCGAAGCGAGCTCCAACGCGAGCTTGGGGGCTTGCGGCGCGAGGCTTATGGCCTGGTGCACCTCATCGTTTCCCTTGCGGTGCGAGGTCTGAAGCCTAATGCACCTGGGTTTTTCCCTTACGGCACCAGGTCTAATGCCTAATTCACCTCGCCCTACCCCTCACGAGGCAAGCTCCCACGCTAACTTTTCTTCAGGCGACACGAGGCCTAACGCCTGGCCCAGCTCACTAGGCATCAAGCGACCCACAATGCCCTGTACGACTCGCTGAAATTACCTGCAAACATGTTAGTACCTAAAAAACAAAAAGAAAAATTCTAACCACACTTAAAATCAACTAGGAATTGGGTTGCCTCCCAACGAGCACCTTAGTTAACGGCGCGGCACGACGAATACAACATTACAATGGTTGCCTCCCATGAAGCGCCTGATGTAACATCACGGCACGACGCAGGCCATCGACTTAAGGCTCGCTCAACATTGGTGGCTCGAGCAAATGAGTCACTGACACTACTTTCGCGTCATCCATGCCCAAATAATGTTTTAACCTGTGTCCATTGACTCTGAACGTGTGAGAATCATTTTCTGCAGCAATCTCTACGACTCCGGTGGGATGAATCTCTACCACACGAAATGGTCCCGACCGTCTTAACTTCAATTTTCCCGGAAATAACCTCAATCTCAAATTGAATAATAATACCATGTCTCCCAACTTAAAGTTTCGCTCAAGAATGTTTTTGTCGTGTACCGGTTTCATTCGTTCCTTGTATAACCTTGTACTCTCAAAAGCATGGTACCGAAACTCATCAAGTTCATGCAACTCTGTGACTCTATTTGTTCCAGTGTCCTTTACGTCTAGATTTAATTGTCGCAAGGCCCAGAAGGCTTTATGCTCTAACTCCACTGGCAAGTGACATGCCTTTCCAAACACAAATTTATACGGCGACATTCCAACCAGAGATTTGAATGTAGTGCGGTAAGCCCATAACGCATGATCCAATTTTCTTGCCCAATCAATCCAAGTAGCATTTACTGTTTTGGTCAAAACACTCTTGATTTCTCTGTTTGACACCTCGACTTTCCCACTTGTTTGTGGGTGATACGGAGTAGCAACTTTATGGCGAACGCCATATTTCTCCAACAGCTTTTCAAAGGCTCGATTGCAGAAGTGGGTACCCCCGTCACTAATGATAGCTCTTGGAGTGTCAAAGCGAGTGAATATGTTCTTTCTCATGAAACCAATAACTGCCTTCGCATCATTTGTTGGAAGTGCGACGGCTTCTACCCATTTCGAGACATAGTCCACCGCTACAAGTATGTACTTCTTATTGTATGAGCTGACAAATGGTCCCATAAAGTCGATTCTCCACACATCAAACACTTCTACCTCTTGGATTGGGTTCATGGGCATTTCATGTCAACGAGAAATATTCCCCATCTGTGGGCACACATCACAAATTTTCACCTAGAAGTGTGCATCTTTAAAAAACGTGGCCAATAAAAACCTGACTCCAACACTTTAGCCGTTGTCCTTACGCCCCCAAAATGTCCTCCATACGGTGAAGTATGACATGTCTGCAAAACAGAAGATTGATCTATCTCAGGAATGCATCTCCGGATCATGTTATCAAGACAAATCCTAAATATATATGGTTAATCCCATAAATACATGCGACAATCACGAAATAACTTTTTCTTTTGCACAGAAGACAAGTCATAAGGAACAATACCGCTTGCCAGGTAATTTGCAATTTTTGCATACCATGGTGTAGCATCGAGGCTCGTCGCTAAGAGTTGTTCACCCGGGAAAGTCTTCATGATCTCCTCCACCTCAAGCTTCTTTTCCGCTCCTTCGAGACTAGACAGATGAGTAGCGACTTGGTTTATTGTTCCCTTTCGGTCCCGTATTTCCAAGACGAACTCTTGTAGCAGTAGCACCCATCGAATTAGGCGCGACTTTGACTCCTTCTTCTCAATTAGGTACCTGATAGCAGCATGGTCAGTGTAAACAATTACCTTTGAGCCTATCAAGTATGACCTGAATTTATTGAATGTGAACACCACAACTAGCATCTCTTTCTCCGTTATTGTGTAGTTCAGTTGGGCACCGCTCAAGGTTATACTTGCATAGTAGATTGGATGCATGATTTTATCTTTTTGTTTCCCAAGAACTGCTCCCATGGCATAGTCGCTTGCGTCTCACATTAGCTCGAAAGGTTGCCCCCAATCGGGGGCCACTATGATTGGTCCAGTCACCAATTTCTTCTTCAACTCCTCAAACGCTACCCTGCAATCATCAGAAAACACAAAAAGGTGATTTTTTTCAAGCAGTTTACACAAGGAGTTAGCAATTTTGGAGCAATCTTTTATAAATCACCTATAGAAACCGGGGGTTAGCAATTTTGGAGAACTCTTACATTCTATGAATGTTTTGCTAAAAAATGATCCACCTATTGAAGCATCAACATTGGCCTTTAAGCCGTCTGCCAGTCCCATGTAGAACCTCTGCCCCAACATCTGATCTGGAATGCCATGATGTGGACATTTAACCAGCATAGCCTTGAACCTCTCCCACGTTTCTTGTAGTGTTTCTATTGGTCTCTGCCTGAAACTTAATATATCATCAATTTGTTTGCAGTCTTATTGGGTGGGTAGAACTTGTTCAAAAATTTCTTGACTAATTCCTCCCAAGTAGTGATGGAGTTTATAGGGAGGGAATTAAGCCAAGTATGAGCTTCTCCTGTCGCCGAGAATGGAAACAATAACAACTTTATTGCTTCCAGTGTCACATTAGGTTGCCTTTGCGTGACACATATCAACAGGAAATTTTTCAGATGCTGCTGAGTATCTTTAATGTATGACCCTAAGAACAGTTCCTTGTTCTGCAACAAATGTAGCTTGTTGTTTGTGACTTGAAATGATTCTGCTTGTATATGAGGGACCGCAATTGCGGTTTCCAAATTGTCGGCGGTGGGTTGTGCCCAATCATACAATACTGCTTCTGGTACAAGAGGCACCACACCCTGATTATTTGGTTCATTCGTATTGTTTCTGTTGTTGATTGGATTTTCTATTCCGTTATCCATGTATGGTTCATTTTGTTCTATAGAGTTTTGTTGTTGTTTGCCCTTCTTGTTTGCACGATTCAGTGCCTTGAAAGCTTTTTTAGAATCTGATAATGCCTCGAACAATTCACTAGTTCTTGAGGAGTTCCTAGGCATGCACCTGTAACACCCAAGACTACAAACGTTAGATTTTCAATGTATTTGGTTTAAAATGAAGAAAATTGACTACACTAAGAATTCTAACACTTCTTTTAGCTGCAATTAATAACACCGTTAATTCTCCGACAACGACGCCAAAATTTGATCACACCCAACTATGCCTTGTAAAAAGGACTTAGCGGTCGTTGCAAATATATTCCGGTTAATAAGCCCGAAGACGAATCCCACAACGAATTAACCTATTAACCACAACTACTAGACTCGCATACAATTCACGCAATCAATCTTCAGAAATATTTAAGTAACAAATTGGATCTTTACTAACTAAATATTACATAATGAAAGTGCAACAATTAATAACTAACTACGAACGGATTGTAGACGAGAATTGGAATGATCTAAGGTTATGATTTCCCCTATTAACGGAATCCTTTCCGCTATGTTTTCTATAAATTTGCCTAAGTCCTCTTTACCGATCATGAGCACTCTAAGTGTCGTAATTCTCTCCCGAGTAACTACCACAATTTACTAGACATATTCTCCCGAATTACTCTAGGTGGCATTAAGTACGGTTCACTCGGATCGCACCAAGGTTTCGTTATCCCTAATCCTAAACCCTCCGTATTGATCCCTTATATACGTTAGGAGTGATGTTGTTCAACAACTACCTAAATATGCACTCTCTTCCGAGTAATACACACTAAATAGGTGCAGTCGATTGAGAACTCTTCAACCAACCACAATAATAACGTAGTTGAACATATAAAGAAAATACTACAGCAAATCTATATTAAAATAACGGAAAATTATTCTCCAATAGGTCCATCAAAATCCTAGATTAGGAGTTTAGCTACTCATAGTAACAATATCCCAAATAATTTGCATAATTAAATTACAAAGTATGGATAAAGGGATGTAGAAATCAATCGTTCTAACTCCCAACAGTTGTTCCACGAGCTATTCTTTCCTCCGGTTGCAAAGCTCCTTCAAAAGTGGCGTTTTATGTCTAGGAAAAGACCTAAACGACATAGGCCAAATCTTAGTCAAACTAGGAGACGAAATAAGCCTTCAAAGTTCGGAGTGTGCGCGCCTCAGACTAGGGCTGTTAATTTGGATCGGATATCCGAAATCCGAACCGATCCATTCAATTTCGGATTGGACCAGATTTCAGATTGTGTTTATAAAAATTTTGGATTTCGGATCGGATTCGGATTGGTATATTTTAATCCGATCCGATCCGAAATCCGAAATTATTAGGCAATGTATAAATACTACACTTTAATTTCGAATAGTCAATACTTTCTTTACATCTTCCTCCAAGTTATTAGCTTTACAATTGCTAGAGTTAGCTATATTGGCACCATAATACTCTCATAATTGTATAAACATGGATTTTTCTTAATGCATTACCTCTTTCACAAAGAAAATATACATATTAGTTTGCAACTTTGAGGCATTTACGATCCGAAATCCGATCCAATCCAAACTTTAAAATTAGAATCCGAAATCCGAAATGTGCTAAATCCGATCCGATCCGACCCGTGCACAACCCTACCTCATACCTCGCCTCGCGAGGCTTCACGCGAGCTAGACCTAGCCCTAAACCTGGCGTCGCCAGCCTTAACGCGAGGCGGACCTCGGCTCCTGCCTCGCCTAGTCTGCTCCCACGCGAGCTAAAAGGCTCGCCCAGCCAGCTCTAACGCGAGCTCTTGAGTTTGCTTCGCTAGCTTCCTTATTTATCTGCTGCTCACTTCTTTCTTTCTTCTTTTCAATTGTTTTCGAGCACGCTTTAGGCTTTAATTATTCCTTTTGCTCTACTTTCATCTCAAATTCACCTACACATGAAATAGACTACATTACGCGCAAATAAAGTGTAGGTGATCATTAAAGCATAGAAAATGCAAGGCAAATAATGTACTAAAATATGAAATTATAGCCACACATTATCTATGTATCTAGCTTGTCTAGTATAGTAAAAATAGACATGCATAATTTTATGGAATTAAGTCTATAAAAAAATTCGGACTATTTCCATTTCGTTTACTCCATAAAGTATCTTGGGAGCAAAGTTTCGCAAGACAAACCAAGCAATTTTGATCCTTGTAGATAAAAATTAAAGTTAAAATATATAGTAGTAACATTAAGTTATTATTAAGTATCAAAAGTGTGTATGAGACATATGTCTCAGAGTTAATAAATTTTGTATAAATGTCAAGTGTGAGTAAATTTTTTCCTTATAATTTTCTTATTATAGGAAATCTAGTAAAAATGCATCAATCAAAATGCACTACCCCAAACCTATACTCCTAATAAAGAATGGAATATGATCATGCCTAACTATGCCTTATAAAAAAAACTAAGCGATCATTGCAAATATAATCCAGTTTACAAGTCTGGAGTCGAATCCCACATAGAACTAAGGCTCAACTATAGTTGCTCACTATCACCAAGAATACAAGCTTGAACAATTCCTAACTTATAGATATTAAGATTCTTGTGTTTAACTAATTAACTAACAAATTAAAATAGTAAATTAACGCTACAGATACTACGGGTTGGTGAAAAGATTAAGGAGGTCTAGAGTTATGTTTTTCCCAATTGTCAGAATCCTTCCCGCTACGTCTTCTATAATTTCGCCTAAGCATTCTCTACCGATCATGAGCGCTCTACATGTTGTAATTCTCTACCGAGTAACTACCACAATTTATAGACATATTTTTCCAAATTACGCTAGCCGCATTAAGTACGGTTCACTCGGATCGCACCAAGGTTTCGTTATCCCTAATCATACCTTTAAACCCTCTGTATTGATCCCTCACATACGTTAAGAGTGATGTTGTTCAAAAACTACCTAAATATGCATTCTCTCCCGAGTAATACACACTAAATAGGCACAGTCTATTGAGAGCTCTTCAACCAACCACAATATAAAACTAGTTGAACAAGTAGAGAAATCCAACGACTCAATTATATAAAAACATAACAAGAATTTATCCTACAAAAGGTTCCATCAAAACCCTAGATAACAAATTAGCTATTCATAATAGTATGTAAAACTACAATACTAAAAGTCATAACCAACAATAAAAAATAGGAAGAGGAAGGAAAAAACTCGTAGAAGAATTCTCCGCCTTGCTCCTATTGTGTCTCTGCCTCCTTAGGTCGAATCTGTGTCAAAAGTCCCAAAATAACATTTTTCTATGTATAAATACCACGTAGGGTCGGTCCCAAATAATTATACCTTCTCCTACGCGAAAAAGGATACTTTTCCAGGTCAGGACGTTCGCGGCCGCGGATTTTAACCAGTGTTCTGCCTCACATCCGCGGCCAGATCCGCGGCCGCGAATTCGACCGCATTTTTTCACCCTGTTCTGTTTGGAATTTGGAAAAACGTAAAACATGAAAGTTGTAGCCCGTTGAATTAGCTTTCCAACCATATATTGTTCAGCCCAAATGAAATTCTGAGCGAAAAGTTATATGTATTTTACTAGACAGTGCACAATATGCCTATTCGATTATTCGTTCGTTCTTAACTATCATCCGTTGATCCCTGAACACGATCCCGGCTTAATTCATTGGGCTTTCACTCAGAATTCAAAGCTCCAAATCACTTGAATTCATTCCATAACATCTACGTAGCTCGGAATCACTCCTACAAGGCATAAAACACATAGTTAGTGCAAAACACTAGCGATTAAAGCTCGAACTCAATAAAGTGGAGTAAATTAGAGTGTAATAAACGACTAAAATACGTAATTATAGCCTATCATCAGAATACTAGCGGATTATTCGATTACTGTATAAAAATAATAATATTTCTATAAAATTTGAAATTACATTTATCACAAGCTTGATTATGAATAATAGCTAATATCGGAATAAATTTTATAGCAAAATCATGATATTTATTCCATGTTGATATGACATTATAATGTTTCAAACCAAACGATCCCTTATGGAATGCCCGTTCAAATAGCTATTTTTCAAAAATTATCCTCAAGATTTTTCATTTGAGTTGTCTTCCCTCCATATTGCTTTTTTCTCTTTCTTTATTCCTTTGCCTTCCCTCTCTAACATCAAAAATATTATAAAGGGTTGATAATTCACAAAGTTTAATTTAAAATAAAATAACCATATGATTTAAATATATGATAATTACACTTTTAATTAATCATTACTACTCACGACGCCCTTTTTAAAATTTGACGAAGAAAGTAGAAGCCTTAAATAATTAGATTTCACCTTTCCCTTTCTAAAAAGAAAAGAAAAAATGATTACATAAAACTCTTACTCTGTTCAAAATCTTAAAAGTTATTCTACAAAAATAAAATCAGATCTCAGCCGTTGGATGAGGTCTCGTCCAGTGATAAACGGCTGAGATTGGCTGCACATCCATTTTTTCTGAATCATTTTGAAAATTAAAAATTGATTTATTAATTTTGTCATCTCGAAAGCGCCATTTCTCCTTCTTCTTCTTCTTCTTCTTCACCTTCTCAAATTTTCCCTTTTTCCTTCTGCATTTCGCCATTGTTAATATTTCTATGCCAATTTTAATTTTCAATTTATCCTCTATAGAATAATCCCCAAATTCACAGCCTTTATACATTGTAAGTTTTCGACCGAACCTACTCATTTCTTCAATAATAATATATATATACGTAATGCATTTCACTTCTACTTTCACTGACTCTAAATTCTTACAGAAAGGACAAAAATCAAGGGGTTTATTGAATGCGGTTTGCTCTGTGAATCGACAAGTTGATGCCTGGTTTTGAATTTCTCGATGACAACCACTAAACGTGCTTATAAGCTACGTATCCTTTTTTTTTTTTTTAATTTTAATTTTTAATTTTTTTTTGCTTAATTTTGTTATTTGGCTAGCAATTGATCACATAGTGACACAATTTCTTCATAATTATAGAAAAATCTGAACGAATATAGAAGATTGATATATTAGGTAGACCAATAGTTTTGATTAGGCTCTTAATGATTTTTGTTTACTGTGTAAAAAAGGGGGAGTATTTGCATTAGATTTTAAGTTATATATAAGTTAGAGCTTTTTATATCATGAGTACAATTTAATGTGTTATAGCATTACTTACCCTTTATTACATGTTACTAATTAGTGCTTATTAAATAACATTAGCTACAATTACCTTTTAAGTGAGCTGATGGTGTAAAAAAAAATTTACACAGTAAGTACATAAAACTTGAATTTTTGCTTAATCTTGACATGGGATGAGTTTAAATGGAGTAACATGTTCAGTAAGGATTCATACCCCGACTTATTTGGTATTGAGGCTTAGTTTTTGTTATTGTGGAACCGGGTGGGTGGGGGGTGGGTTTTTGGGGGGGGGGGATGAATGGTACATTTGAGAACTGAAGCAATGATTTGCAGACCTTGACAATGATTTGTAATTAGAGGAATTTGTAGCACATTCTTTAAGCGTGAATTGCTTAAAGATAGGGAGGAAATCATCCAGGGTTCTTGTAACGGGGGGAGAAGATCACAAGGTCAACCTCTGGTCCATTGGCAAGCCTGATGCCGTATTGGTTAGTATCTCCTGGAGCATTTTTTTTCTCATTTAGCTGTACTTTCAATTCCTTTGTTATGTATATATTCGCATTGAGATAAAAATGTGTTTTATCTTTAACCAAAAAGGAGCTATATGAGTACAATTGGTGAATGCTTAATCATAAAATATCATTTACACTTTGAAGCAGCAAAAGCTGTCATGTTTAAGCTTTTCCTTTCAACCAAAAGAGGAAAATGACTTTTTTAGAGAGTATTGGAGAGCGGGTGAAAATTTCTTTCTGGAAAATAGTTTCCATGATTGAGGCCGTTGTTTGGGGCTTAACCTTTATGTTATAATTTCTTTGTTTGTCAAGATGCAAACTTTCAGCGGCAATATCCTTTGTTTTTACACATGGTCTTGTATAATGTATCTGTATTCTTGTGTAGAGTTTGTCAGGTCATTCAAGCGGAATTGATTCAGTTAGCTTTGATTCTTCAGAAGTTCTGGTAGCTGCAGGAGCCGCAAGTGGTACTATCAAGCTTTGGGATTTAGAGGAGGCCAAGAGTATGCTTGTTATAATCTTTTTTCCTTGTGAAAAATCATTTTGTTTGTTGTTTACTGTAAAAGTTATATATTCACTCTCTTTATCTATCTGTCTATCTCAGTTGTTCGGACTCTCACTGGACATAGATCCAATTGTATATCATTGGACTTCCATCCCTTTGGTGAGTTCTTTGCATCTGGGTCTCTGGACACAAATCTAAAGATATGGGATATTAGACGCAAAGGGTGCATTCACACATACAAAGGGCACACTAGAGGTGTCAACACCATCAGGTTCACGCCAGATGGCCGCTGGGTTGTATCTGGTGGAGAAGACAGTACCGTAAAGGTCAGACTTCTCCCTTTTATTTTTGTTCCTTGTTCAGTAATATATCTGCGAACTAACACATTGAACTGCCTTCTTATGTTTGGGTGGAGCCATTTCAGAGTGTTCTTAGTACTGTTTTGGATGATGTCTAAACCACAAAACTCAAAAAGAGAAAAAGAAAAAAAGGCAGATGATTACTGCCATTCACCAACTTATGAAACATTCACTTATGTTGATGACTTCAAACTTGCTGCACCTTACAGAAACTACTTGTTTTAGATCTACTTTGTTATAGGTTAGTTCATTGCCTTAAACATGCTCATCGGATGATTGAATGACGGATGTACTTAACACATTTTTATGACCATGATGGAAACCACTGTTACTAAAAAGTGTCGCGTCTTCACTTAAAGTGACAGCGATGCAATCGGGGGGTTATCTGTTCTTATGGGTGAAGTGACGCAGCTTGCAAGAAGTGCGCGCTTGCAGCGATGAAGTGCATAGCATTCTAAGTGAGAAGGAATTTCTTTGCATCTGTCTTTAAAGGATTATAAAAATGATAGTTCGACACCTCAGTCTTCTATTCGTGCCATCATCTTCTTCTTTTCTAGCTTGGATTGACACTTTGTCTACTACTTTTATTTTTCCACTTCTCTTGATTTGCTCTTTATTCCCTTCTTCTTTCTTCATGAAGATCCTTACTTCTTCTTTTGGTGTGCAGTTCCTTTCCTTTGCTACTTCGTTTATGGGCTTCCTGCCTGCATCTTTCTTCTAATCTCTTGTTATCAAAGTTCTTATTTTGCTCCCTTATCTGGTCTCTAAGTTGTTTTTTATTCTTCAATTCTTGATTTATGGGCTGATTTTAAAGACTCGTAATCAGAGTATCTATTAATACTGTTTACTTAGGCAATTAAATATGAAATTAAATTATGCAAATTTGTATTCTTGTCAGATCAATTGAAGAAAAAAGAGATCATATTTTGATTGAAGTGGTTTGTCTGAGATTACATCTTGACGTATTGAATTTGAATTCAGATTAATACTGTCATTATTGTATATTGGTTGTCGAAATTAGTAATGTTAAGTGCAATTCTGATGTTGCAACTACTAAGTTCATTTTTATGAAGTACTTTTTGTTATTTCTTAAAGCGCGCAATTTGGTTTCCGCAAAAACCCCAGGAGCCTTGTCGAAATTTTTGTTGCGCTTTTCGTGTTTAAAAACTTATCTTGGAGTAGTCTCTTTGTTCCACGTGCCTCTCTTTCTAGGACATTATTGGTTTGTTTGATATCAAGTAGGTGTGTAACAGATTTTAAGCTCTTTAAGTATGATTATCCTGATAATAGATTTAGTGTTGTGGCAGATATGGGATTTGACTGCAGGAAAGCTTTTACATGATTTCAAATGTCATGAAGGACAAATTCAGTCCATAGACTTTCATCCTCATGAATTTTTACTGGCAACAGGTTAGATAAAGCTTTGACATAGTGCTACATTGTTCTTTTCCCAGAAATTTGAAGTTTAAGTGAAGGTTATACTTCTTGTTGTCTTGTACATCCTCCTGCAACTTTTGTTGTATTCTTGAAATGAGTTCTCTGATGTATGCTATGATCTATGTAGAATTTGAATCTAGTGGCTACCTGAACTTTTCCCATGCCGATCTTCTTAGGAAATAATAACCAGACAATTTGAAAAAGAAATGACAATTCTTTTGATAAGTTAAAAAGAATGACAAATTGAGAAGAGTATAATCATTTAGCTGGACTTATGACCAGATTTGATAAGTTTTGCCTACTGATTTTTCATCCTCCAAATAAGTTTATCCATTGCGATTAGTTTCATTCGTGTTTCATATTTTTTTGTTCTTCCAGTATTTAATATCTCCAGTATAAGTGCTTTCCTCCCCAATCAGATCTGTTGATTTCCATCTTGGGGTACTATCTATAGAACTGCTTTGTCTACTTATATAGGAAATCTGTTTCTTTATGTAAGTATTTACATAAAAAGTATATAGAAATGCTTTGTCTCATTTTGGTGCATATATGTAGGGGAGTTGATACCTAGCAATAGGTTTTTCATATAAACGTGCCCCATGAAGCAATACTCTCTTCTTTCCTCATAGTTGAGTTTTCCTTCTTCAACCAAAATAAAGGAAATCCAAACATTAGCGCTCTTTCCCTCATTATTAAATCTAATGACTAGTTTCAGTTTAGCTTTGAGGTTCTCCTGCGGCATTTCTGCTGAAAATATACCAGGAACCCCATTTTAAAAGTGATATCTACATTTTTGTGTCAAATTATTGGAGATTAAATTTTACCAGTTGGTTCTTTTTTATTTTTGTGATTAAATTGGCAGTTGAGGAAGAGGGAGGGTGAACTGAGATGTGAAAAATACTGTATTAAGTTTTGAGAAATTATAAATTGCTCAGTTAATTGAAGCCTGCATCTTCAGTTGCAGGCTAGTAGTGCTGATAACCTAACCAAATTCAGGGCGGGGTGGGGGTAGGTGTGTGAGGATCGGAGAAAGGACTCAAATTAATTAAAAAAGGTCATCTTGAGAGTTGGGCTGCATTATCTCTTATCGTCAAAGTCGTCAGATGCCTTATAATTTGTTGTTGGTTTTTGTCTTAACAGGTTCTGCTGATAAAACAGTTAAATTCTGGGACCTTGAAACTTTTGAACTCATAGGTTCTGCTGGACCTGAGGTTTGTTGTAGTCATCTTTGTTGGGTTCTTCTCTATTATCTCTTTTTTGTCATTAAACTATAACTGCTGAATGTTTCTCATGTGTCTTGGCAACTGTTCAAATTTTCAGTATAACAAACATTACTGTTTTTATCTCAAATCTAGACAACAGGAGTGCGTTGCATGGCCTTTAATACTGATGGAAGAACCCTTCTTTGTGGTTTACATGAGAATTTGAAGGTAGACATGCATTTGCTGTTCCTTGAGAAATAGCTTTTTAATACATTGTGGCATTTGGTGCCCCTAAAGAAAGTAGTCCTTCTTTGTAGGTTTTCTCATGGGAGCCAATTAGGTATCATGATACAGTAGATGTTGGCTGGTCTACATTGTCTGATCTTAGTATTCATGAAGGAAAACTTCTTGGATGTTCTTACAATCAAAGTTGTGTTGGAGTGTGGGTTGTTGATATTTCAGTAAGTGTTACCTTTTTCCATTGAAATTGTTTTTGATGTTTTGCTTCTTCTGAGATTTTGAAGTAATGTCTAACTTTGTCATGTTTGTCTTTTGCAGTGTCTTGAACCATATACAATGGATAGTACTACTCGATTAAATGGTCACTCAGTTGTGAAATCCAATTTGAGAGCGAATATATCCACTCCGGCTGAGGATGCTACAGATGCAAGTTTGGGGAGACTATTAAGTTCACAAAATTCTGATCCTGTGAAAGAATCCAAGTATTTTGGAAGGCTTTCTTTGTCACACAACAAGGATCTTCAGAAGGATTCTACTACTCTTACTAGTATGCTACCTTCCTTTTTAATATGTTTGCCTAACATTATTAGCTTGGCACCTTATCTTAAGTTTTTACTCTGCTTCTTTAATTCCCCGTTTGCTACTTATTTTCGAGCTACTAGCCTTGGATTATCTTCTTTTATCTAAGTTTGGCTGCCACAATATATTTGACTCTCACTTATCTTTTGAATGAAGCTATCACGGATACTCCTGACACCTCACAAAAAAGCAATCTCAGTACTGGTCCAAGAGCACCTCCAATCAGCTCAAGAACAGTTCCTAATACGACAGGTGTAAAGAGGAATTCGGCAAAATCCCAGTCAACAGAAAATGCTTCTATTGTCAATAAATCAGAGATTATACCCGTTCTTGTCCCAAGAAATAATGATAGAATGGAGCTGGTATCCGAACGCAGGAAAGGAGGAGTTGCAGGTAGGGAAATGCCACAAAGATTGCAGCCAAAAGTATCTGATTGGAAGTCTCCTACTCCCAACGAAAACCTTGGGAGGCCAACTGCTGCAGTGCAGTCTGAAGTTGAAGTACCTAAGGCTATTGAAAGTAGCAGTCCTGCAGATAGGAACATTTTCCCTTTTGTTAAATGCTCGATATTTGGAAATGCTGCTACTGACAGAAACGTGAATGATGACAACAATTTAGTTTCCACAAAACATGAAATGGATACAGCAGCGGAATCGCTTTCCAGAAACCAAATTGAAGATTGTGCGTTTTCTTGACCTTTTTCGTCTGCTATGTTTTTGTGCTGTGATTTTATTTTCTGAAACGTTGTTAGGTATAGTGTCCCATTCAGTATAAATTATGTATGCGCCCTCTATTAGATCTAGAAGTTTAGCACCATTCTTAGTGGTAAGTTGCATAGATATACTACTAACTGGATGCTATTTTTATCAACAGAAAAACAAAGAAAAAATAAAAAGAAAAACTGGATGCTTTATGAGGAATGATTGGGCGTACAAAGCCCAGTGTTTTTCCTCCTGTTTGCTTCCAGCGGTTAAGTGAATGTACACCAGTAAAATTCTTTTATTTATGGAACCAAATGTTATAATGGACAGAGGAAATTAAATATCTTTAATATGTGTGTATGCATTCGTATCTACTTCATCTATGTATGCGTATGCGTCTTGCCTTCCATGTCACATTTTTCTTATCTTGATTTTATTCATATTTTAATTAGTTATATTTTGATAAAGTACTTAATTAATTGTGTTTTCCTTGCCAAGATTTCAGTAATCTTCCTTGAGAAAACAAGGTTCCTTGTTTGGGTTTCAACTGACCATCATCATAATTTCTATGGAAGGGAAAAGGCTTTCTTGTTTAATCCTTTGCTTTATTCATTTCTGTAGTTTTTCCCCATAATTTTTCACTTTCTTCTACTCAGTACAGTTTCTTAAAAGATGTGTTCAGTTTTGTGTTTACCGACAAATGTATTTTTCTTTTTCCTTTTCTTTAGAATAATTTGAACTAACGATACTGGTTAAACTTACCATTTGTTGCAGATGAAGCCTGTGGAAATATTTTAAATAGGAATCCTTATTCCATGCAAGGTCAACGAAGAGGTAGAACATTGAACATTCTTTATTGCCATTAGTGTACTTCTCAATTAAGGTCGTCTCAATGTGTTGAATTTGGAAAATTAGGAAGGACACGGTCTACTGTTGCAAATTTGGAAAAGAGAAACAGAGTTCCTAATTATGAGGGTCTTGCTTCCTGCATTGCAAGGGCGGTACCTGATCCGGATGTGGTTCCAACCAATATGGTATGATTCAAATCTGAGTTGTTCTGCATTTTTATTATTCCAAATGTTTTTTCGTATTGAGATTTTGCTCATCTATTAATATTAACCATTTGTTGCTCAATTTAATGTTAAATATACAAAGGATGTGGGAGCATTTCAGTACTTTCAGAGTGTGATTTGCTTCCACATAGACCTTGTGGAATTATTTTTAGTTATATTAGCTCCTTCAGAATCGTGGAAAAGGATAGTGCAGGAACATGGAGACTGGGGTTTCCGTTGATAGTTAGGAGTGCACTTAAGCCGAGCTGAGTCAAAACTCTGCCAGGCTTGGGAAGATAATGCTTGGCCCAACATAATACTTGAAGGCTCTCAGTGATAAAATAACAAAATCAGCAATCTAGTTAGAACAAAGGACTGGCATTCCTGGAAAAGTTCTCCCAAAACCCTAGCCCCCAACAGTAAAACCCAAAACCCTAGCCCCCGCTACTGGAAAAAGCTGCGATGCATCAGCACAATGTTTGCTTCGAACTCTAAGCCGTCATGGTAAGAGCCAAGCCTGTCGCGACCAAACCCCAACAAAAATCTCCGGCGACCGACCACCCACGCACCCTCACGCGCGGCTCAATACCGACGACTCCTCAGCCACGCGCCGGCGCATGAGGCGCATCCCGGCCAGATCTAATTTTTCTTTTCTTCTGGCAGCCTCTTCGCGAGGCTGTTCCGAGCCTACCTTCCCAACAATCTCCAAAATACGACGACTTTCACTAGTTTCCGGCGACGGTTGGGGCTATTTCCGGCCAGATCTCACTTCTTCTTCTTCTTCAGTCAGCCTCTTTGCTAGGCTTTTGGGACAGCCACATTTAGATATGATGGATTCTACAGAGAGAGAGAAGCTCCTATTTCTCTATAGAATCTAGAAAACTGGAAAACATGTCTTTCATCAGAGCTGCCTCTTGGCCAGCCCTAGTACATGGGGAAGATGCCGTCGAAAGCTCGACGTAGGGCAGGAGCCGCATTTCTTGCTGTCTGAGGAGCACACTCTCAGGCGCTAGGGTTTCTTGGAATCTTGTCTGGTTGGGTCTTTCTCCAACTGGGTTGATTCTCCGAAGGTGTTAGGAACTGGGCTGCAGAGGCATGAAACGTCAAGGATGGGCTGAAAATATCGCAACTGTGGGACACGCAATATCTCTTTCGATTTGTCGACGAGTCTCTAGCTTCAGAAATTCTTGTCAAGGGGAACAGAGGGTTCGATGGGAACTTCTTGAAGCTAGACAAATGGGTGGAGCACAATGAGTGTCTCGACCCTCGTTTCACCGGCGAATCATTGGTGGTTAACATGGTGGGTCTCCCGGTACATCTTTGGTGACTTGACCTATTCAAGAAGAATGGGGAAATGTGTTTTTTTTTTTTATTGATGTCACTTGCAGCCTATACGATCTCTCGCGACTGAGGATTGTGGTGAGGAAAGGGGGCAGAATCCCTGTCTCTACTGTGGGGGACAGTGTTTTTAAGAGCGAGAAGCGCAAAAAAGCGACAATGGCTCGCCTCGCTTCAAAAGCGAAGCGCACGCTTTATTAAAGTGAAGCGCAATTCCTAAAAAACATAATATAAACCTTGCAAAGAAACAATATAAAATTATAAATAATCAAAAACTTCAATTTAAAAACTTAAAAGTAGGTACGAGGTACCACCAAATCCTCCGCAAACCATAGGACAAGCAAAATCAAAGCTACTAAATTACTAGAATCAACATCCTATTCTTCTACTCTTCTTGTTCTTCTTCAAGATTGTCAAAATCTTGAATTCCTCTATTATCTTCATATTGCTTGTCATCTTCTTCTTACCCCTCCTCTTCCTCTTCATGATCACTTTCATCTTCATCAATTAGGGATAAGTATTGACTTGTAGTAGCCACACTTTTTCCATTCCTAATCGAGCTTGAACTTGAAGTAGTCGCCCTTAAACCATAAGGATTCTCTCCAACTCCACTAGCAACCGCAACATCACCCCAAGTGAAATTAGAGTCGTCTTCAAATACTTCTTCATCTTCACAATTTTCGGGGACTCCGGTTAGCCACTCATTAGCCTCAGCAATATTGTCCAAAAGAATTGGATCAATTAGATTGCGGTGGTTGTAGCGACACCTCAATGCTGTATTGTATTTTATGAACACTAGATTATGGAGGCGCTTCAAGGCTAGTCGATTCCTCTTCTTTGTATGAATCTGCAAACAAGATGTGTCAACTAATTAGTAGGAGTTGGGACAATTGAGATATAATTTACTTTATCTCAAAACACGAAATAATTCTTTTTATTTCTCACGTGTTAAAAAACGCTCTAGTTCCTTTCACATCCGGATGAGCTACAAGTTAAACTTAGAACTTTGATGACGAAAGTCTGTAAATCCGGAGTCTCTACACCATATTGGTCCCACCACTCAACTATAGAAGTCAAAACAAATGTTCAAGAGTTAATAAGTATAAAAAATACATTAAAGTTAGAGCTATAAAATATAGAAACACTTGGTCACCTGGCGACTTTGTCTTTCTTTGTTTAATAACAAGTCAGAGCTTAAAAAGTCCTTCAGCTGCCTTGTAAATAGCAAGCTGATCTACTATCTTTTCTTGCAAGTCTTCATTTGGGGTCAACTTGATGACAACCTCATAGAATCCTGTCCACACTTCTTTAGCCAATGCATGCAAATCATTCCATCTTGCATCAATAAGTCCAGCTGCATGCAAAGGTTTATGAAGTTGATCATTCCATCTTGCATCAATAATCTGAAAGACCTTTGCATATTTATGCTCATCAGTGAATGATGCTTGAATAGCCTCCTTGGCCCTATCCATAGTTTCATAGAGGTAGCCCATTGGTGGTTTTTGCTCCCCATCCACCAAACGGAGTACTTTAACCAAAGGGCCACCAATTTTAAGAGCATGAAGGACATTATTCCAAAAAGAATAAGAAAGAATAATGCGTGCAACATCTTTCCCCGCACTTCCCTTTGCAAATTTTTTCTTGCTCCATTCCTATGAAGTGAACAACTTTCTCAAATTGGCTTTTTGCAAGTGGATACTAGGGGTGTTCATGGTTCGGCTTGGGTCGTTTTTTCCCTAAAAAAAATCCAAACCAAGTAAGTCGGTTTTTCAAATATTGGAACCAAACCAAACCAATTAAGTCGGTTTTTTATCGATTCGGTTTGATTCGGCTTTTGTCGTTTTTTCGTTTTTTTCCGGTTATTAATCGGTTTTTTTCTTAAATATGAGACATACACTACCAAACGCATATTCCGGCGACTACATTTTCAATGTAACACTATCAAATCAATTGCTCTTCGAGAAATCTATCATTTACCAAGATATATTGATGATAATTGAATCAAATAATGATGAATAATTAAAGTACTCAATTAAAAATCGATTATTTTTAACACGAAATAAATTCTTGTACTTAGAAAAAGAAAACTACCAATCAAACTAGAATGTAAAGGCAAAGAATTAGATTATTATAATAGCAAAGAACTAGACTAAAAATATAAATGACTAATATGTACCATAAATTTTAGAATTTTTTTATAAAATATACATATATATATATATATATATATGTGTGTGTGTGTGTGTGTAATAATAAATTCAAATAATTACTTTTATAGTCGGTTTGATTCGGGCTTTTCCGGTTATTTTTTGATTAAAACCAAAACCAAACCGATTTTGATCGGTTTTTAAAATTCAAAACCAAAACCAAAACCAAACCAAACCAAACCTAAAAAGTATCGGTTTTTTTGGTCGGTTTGGTTTGGTTTTTTGGGTTTTTATGAACACCCCTAGTGGATACCATGTAGAGTCAAGAAAGTAGTGGCGAACTTTGTCTTGCCTGGTTTCACCAAATGTTTTTGTCTGGTGAATCTTCTCATCATATTCAATAACAAGGGCCGCTGAGAAATATAAGAATGTACCTTAACGCCCTGGCCAAAAATTGTAGAGAAGGGGTTTTCCTTGAAAATGTCCCCGAACATTAAGTTGATACAATGAGCCGCACATGGAGTCCAATAGACATTCTTGTACGCTTCTTCCACCATGCCACCCGCTTTCTTATTTTCACTCGCATTATTAGTGACCACTTGAACAACTTTGCTTGGGCCAATCTTTTCAATGGTGTTCTGAAACAAGGTGAACATTTTGATGTGGTCAGTGGATGAGTCGCTAACATCAATGGACTCAAGAAACAAACTTCCCTTGGGAGAATTCACCAACACATTAATAATCATTTTCCCAGTTCTTGCCGTCCACTTATCCATCATATGGAGCAACCATACTTGTTCCACACAACTTTATGTTTCTCAACAATTTTCTAAGTCTCCTCCACTTCCTTATTTAGATAAGGATCTCTTATTTCATGATAAGTGGGAGGCTTCATTCCAGGTCCGTATCGACCAACGACCTCAATAAAGTCTCCAAAAGTGTCATAGTTGACACAATTAAAGGGGAGCCCAACATCATAGACCCATCGTGCACAAGCTCTAACTGCACGATCCCTCAAAATGTCCTTAGCAACTTTTGTACATCTTTTCCACCGCTCTTTTCTTCCGGCTTCTTTGGGAAATAGCAATCTATAGGACCTTTAGTCCTACTCGTACCCGTCGATGATCCATGGCTTGAAGAGATTGCATCTCTTCCCCGTTTTGTTGGAAGTTCCAATTCTTCAATATCATCATCATCAAGATTGGTCACCAATGGTTGATAACTCATTTGATTTTTTTGCTCCTTCTTCTTCTCAACAAAATTCTTTATTTCTTCCCTCACCTCCTGTGGGTATTTCGGACAACTTGTGACGTTTCTATCGCCACCAATAAGATGGAATTTAAAGCGATAAATTTCACTCATTGTAATCTTGTTACAAAACTTGCATACAACATTTGTATTCTTCTCATTAACTCTATCGCCATATCGCCAAGCCGTGTCTTTCTCTTTCGAACTTTGAGATATTTTGAAATCCCTATTAAGATATTAGAAAATACATAATCAAATAAACTGAAAATACATATAATAATTAATTTTATAAACTGAAATACACATTAAAAAAATCTAATAAACTAAAATATAACATGTATATATATATATATAATGAATTTTCTAAAATGAAATACATATAAAATTAATCGAAGAAACTGAAAATATAACATATATATAATAATTAATTTTATATACTGAAATATACACTAAAATGAGAAGGAAAAAGAAAGAAAAAACAGGAGAATCTGGACCGGAGAAAGAAAGAAGAAGAAAGAAAAAAGAAAAAAATGAGAAGAAAGGAGAACAAGAAAATTACCTGGACGGGAGAAATGGTCAGCAATGGTCGAGCGAGAAGGGAGAAGGGGTCGAGCGAGAAAAGAGAAAGGGTCAGCAATGGTCGAGCGAAAAAAACCCTTAGGTTTTGTCGATGAAGAAGAGAGAAGGGGTCTGTTTTGTCGATTTAGGGGTCTGTTTTGTATAATAAAAAAACAGGCCCTAACTTTTTTTTTTCCAAAAAAAGGGTCCTTTGCGCTTTTTTAACAGAAGCGATCGCTTCGTCGCTTCTGTCGCTTCGTCGCTTTGTCCACTGAAGCGTGTGCTTCCCTCGGTCGAGTCGCCTCAGGCAAATAAAAGCGATACATGGTCGCGTCACGTCGCTTTGCGCTTAAAGCGACAAAGCGATCGCTTTTCCAAACACTGGTGGTGGAAGATGGCTACTTGAGTTATAGGGTTTGGTTGAGCCCTAAATTTCGCCCTATCTTTATGCATGTGATAGTGGCGGAAGAAAAAGGAAGGCCAAATAGAAGGGAGGGGAGGGAAAATCAGTCTCTAAAGGGAGGGGAGGGCTCGCCGGAACAGTGGACTAAGCCGGAATCAGGCGTTAGATCGAGAAGAGACGGGAGGTTTGAATTTGGGAGAAGAAGACAAAATTTTAACAGGAGGACTAGACGTGAATGCCCCGGGGTTAGTGATGCGGGATGGAAAGGCAGAATGGGCCGGTCCTCTTCTAATTATCATAGGGCCGGGCAAGTTTTCAGCAAGTATATGCTTGAGCCTCCTCACTTGGGCCCAACAACTTTTCCAATTATATTAGAATTGATCCTAAGGGCCCCAGATTATTTCAAGCTGCGTCTGATAAGACTCCTAAGCATATAGGAACAATCGCTCCTTCTTCTTCTGCCAATGGTGCTTCACACAATGGTATTTCTTCACCGAGCTCTAGTGACCTGCGCCCCTCGATGGCCGCTGCTTCAGGGGCACCACCGGCTAAAGCTGGTGGTGTTTCTATGGCCTCCCGCCTCTGATGGACCCATCCCCATCAGCCCATCATCTGTTCTTGTGATTAGTTGCGTTGAGGTTACACTTCAAGCTCCTTCTTCTTCTGGGGAGATTGTTGCGCATGCCCCAATTGATGTTAGTGTCGGACCAGTATTCCAGTTAATATGCCGCCAAGGGTTCCATGTTCTCTTCCTTCCCGCTGCCCTGCTGACGTTTCTGGACATTCCTATAGCAGCGGGGTGTTAATTTCAGAAGTTGGTGCCTCTCAAGGCACCTAAAGTTCCTATTGCTAGCAATGCTATGGTTTTGTATTCCTCCGGCAGGAGTAAGGAAAGGGTACATATAGAAGACGCATGTCCAATTTCTTCACAGATTGGAGGAAGGGATATGTCCTTCTGGATGGAGGATAAATTATTAAACTTTGGGAAGTTTTTAGGTGTTTCCTTTGAAGGGAAGGAAGATAGGGTGCTAGAACTGTTGAGGGAGATTGAGCAACAATCTTTTTATGATGGTGCAGGGAAGGAGTTGGGTCAAGGTGCTAAGCAAAATAATTTAGGGGATGTAGTGGTGTACAGAGAAGGGGCCGAGTGTGTGACAGTGAGGAAGGGAGCTCGGCTAGGGCGGTGGGGAAAAAGGGGATATAGTTACTTATGGAAGTTAAGATTCTTTCATGGGATGTGAGGGGGATGAATGACCCAAACAAAAGGGCCATCATCAAAGTGGGATTTAGAGAGTGGGGTGCTAACCTAGTTTGTTTTCAGGAGACCAAAATGGAAATTGTGTCGGATGTGATTGTGAGGAGTGTCTGGGGAGGTAGTTGGGTAAAATATGATTGGGTCCCAGCAGTGGGAAGTGCCGGGGCATTCTTCTAATGTGGGATGATAGAAGCTTGGAGGTAAAGGAGATTAAGAAGGGAGTTGTTTCTTTAGCAGCTCTTGTCAAAGATAGAGTGAGTGGGGTAAAGTGGGGATTTGGGGGAGTGTACGGACCTGTAGGAGAAGGGTCCAAGGTGTCTTTCTAGGAAGAACTGGCCAATGTTAGGGGGAACGGGACACTCCATGGGTTCTAGGGGGAGACTTTAACACTATCAGATTCCCGGAGGAGAGATTAAGGTGTAATCTGATTTCGAGGGCCATGGAGGAATTTTCTGACTTCATCAATGATCACTTTCTCATTGACCTTACTCTGTCAGGGGAAAGGTTTACTTGGGCCAGAGCGGAGGATTCCAACTCAAGGTATAGACTTGATAGATTTCTGCTATCGCCCTCCTGGGATGAGCTGGTGCCGAATGTGCTGCAAATTCCTTTACCTAGGCTGACTTCGGATGATTTGCCTATCTTGCTAGATGGATGCAGAGGAAGGGGGTGCGTGCTCCTTTCCGATTCGAGAACATGTGGTTGAAAGTGCCAGGTTTTGGTGAGAAGGTGAAAGAATGGTGGACAAGCTACGGGGTATCAGGGACACCTTCATTCCGTCTTTCGAAGAAACTTAAATTGCTCAAGGGAGATATTATTAGGTGGAATAAGGAGGTTTTTGGGAGGGTAGAGGTTAAAATGAGGGAGCTTATGCATGAATTGGGGGAATTAGAGAGAGGGGAAGGGGCGAGAGAGTTAGATGAGTCTTAGAAAGCAAGATTGAGGGAGGTTAAGAGGGAAATAGTCGAGTTAGCATTTAGCAATAGCTCAGAAGATTAGCTGGCAGCAAAAATCGAGGGCGCTCTGGTTAAAGGAGGGGGGATTCGAATACCAAGTTTTTCCACAGGGTGGCGGTTGCAAATCGAAGAAGAAACTTCATAGAGTCCTTAGTTGTGGATGGGGCGAGGATTGAGGGAGAAGAGGAGGTAAACGAGGCGATAGTGGGGTTTTATGAGAACTTATACAAAGAGGAAGTTAGTTGGAGCCCTACTCTGGGGGGGAATAAAGTTCAACCACATAGGGTGGGAGACAGTGAGTGGCTAGAAAGGGCTTTCGAGGAGGAGGAGGTGCACGAGGCTGTGTCGAGTTGTGCTAGTGATCAGGCCCCCGAGCCTGATGGTTTCTCCTTGGCCTTCTTCCAGCTCTGTTGGGACACCATTAATGGGGAGTTATGGAAACCGTTGAATACTTCCACGTGAATGGTGTTTTCGAGAGAAGTATCAATGATTCTTTTATTACTATTGTACCTAAGAAAGAAGGTGGATCTTGTATAAGAGACTACATGCCTATTAGTCTCGTGGGGAGCAGTTACAAGATTATTTCTAAAGTGCTTTCCAACAGACTCAAGAAAGTTCTTGACGTGTCTGTTTCGTCCTCCCGGAATGCGTTTGTGGAAGGTAGGCAGATCCTGGATGCTGCTTTGGTGGCAAATAAACTTGTAGACTCCAGAAGGAAAAATAGAGAACCCGACTTACTATACAAGTTGGATCTTGAGAAGGCTTTCGACCATGTCAATTGAGAGTTCCTGGATTTCATTATGATGCAGATGGGGTTTGGGGCAAGATGGAGGGGATGAATCAAGTTCTGCATTTCCTCAGTCAGATTCTCTGTCCTGGTTAACGGTAGCCTGTGTGGTTTCTTTGGCAGCTCCAAGGCTCTTAGGCAAGTTGACTCCCTATCCCCCATGCTATTCATTCTAGTGATCGATGCTCTGAGTAAAATGATGGATTGTGCGGCGGGCGGAGGCTTCTTGAGAGGTTTCTCAGCTCCGATCGGGGTGCTCAGTGCCCCGAAGAGTCTCTCATTTGCTTTTTGCGGATGACACCCTAGTTTTCTGTGATGCCGATATGGATCAGTTGACCTACCTGAAGCAGATCCTGCAGTGGTTTCAGATAGTATCAGGACTCAAAATCAACCTCGACAAGTGTGAAATTTTCCCGGTGGGTGAGGTTGCTAACATTGATGCCTTGTCTTATGTTCTCACATGTAAGGCGGGCTCTCTTCCCACTACTTACAGGGTCTCCCATTGGGCGCTTTGCAAAATGATACTACGGTTTGGAATCCAGTGATTGAAAGGGTTGAAAAAAGATTAACAGGCTGGCAAAAACGGTACTTGTCAAAAGACGGTAAGGAAGTGCTTATTAAAAGCACACTATCAAGTATGCCCACCTATTACTTGTTCCTGTTGCAAGCTCCCGTGAGCATCACAGAAAAACTGGAGCGGCTTCAAAGGAATGCGGCAGATGGAACTAGAAAGTTTAATCTAGTGAATTAGCAGACAGTCACTTCCCCAAAGAAGTGGGGTGGACTTGGAGTAAAAGATCTTAGGGTATTCAACAGAGCTTTGTTGGAGAAGTTACTGTGGAGATTCGGGGTAGAAGAGCATGGTCTATGGAGGGATGTCATAGTAGAAAAGTACGATTCCACGGGAGGGGGTTGGAGGACCAAGGCAATCATAGCACCTTTCGCGTGTGGCATGTGGGAGGAGCATCATGAAGAACTGGGAGGCCTTCAATGGCAATATCACTTATAAGGTGGGAGATGGAAGGAGAATCAGCTTTTGGAATCATAGGTGGTGTGGAGAGGATACTCTGAGGGTCTCTTTCCCCACATTTTCAGAGTTTCAAATCAGAAGGAATTGATGGTCCAGCAGATTCGCAAGGAGCATAGGGGGTGGGGGGTAGGGGGTAGGGGGTAGTAGGAGACCTCTCATTTAGAAGGAACATGCAAGATTGGGAGATTGCGGAGCTCCAAAATTTGTTGGCACTGCTATATGGGCAAGGCAGGCCCCAGCCATCTTGTGATTCTTGGAGATGGGGTTTGTGTGGCGATGATTTGTTCACCGTAAAGTCCTTTTACCAGAGTATGTTGGTGAGAGAGGAGGCCTCTTTTCCATACTCCTCGATCTGGATTCCTAAGGCGCCTACGAAGGTGTGCTTTTTTGCATGGCTAGCGGCGAGGGGAGTGATCTTGACTGCTGAAAATCTGCGAAAAAGAGGAATTACACTTGTTAGTTGGTACTATATGTGTAAAAGCTCAGGGGAAGAAGTTGATCATGTTTTGTTGCATTGCTAGGTGTCCTCGGCTTTGTGGAGGGCAATCCTGAATCTTTTTGGGGTTCAATGGGTGATGCCAAGCACTGTAAAGGAAATGGTATATAGCTGGGCCGGTCTCCCTAGAAGAAGAAAGCAAAAGGCGTGGAAGTTCGCCCCGTTAGCTCTCATGTGGATAGTTTGGGGGGAGAGAAATAGGAGAGCTTTTGAGGGGATTGAGTGTCCTTTTTCACATCTTAAGAATAGTCTTTTATCTTTGATTGCTTTTTGGTGAGTCTCCTTTTTCACATCTTAAGAATAGTCTTTTGTAGAGAATCATGTTCTGATGTAAATTCTCTACTTTTTGGTATACTTCCTGTATACGGGAGTTCTCTCCCTTTTGAGTACTACAATTTACCTTATAAAAAAATAAATAAAAAATCAGCAAGGCTGCAAAATCACCAACCTAACAACAATCATCAGAAACCAGATTCCTGATTTATTCAACCGAAAGAGCAAAAAGTAGAACCCAAGACATGTTAATTCAAACAGGAATCACAAGGGCGGTGCCCGCAGTGGGGCAGCTAGCATGCCCCCATTGAGGGAAACAGGAAAACTAAATTCCTCATTGGAACTTCCTTTTCCCAAGTTTTGTTTGATCTCTTATCATTTTGGTTGGTAGCTCTACTGCTGACAAATTTCCTTATTATTAGAGAAGAATATTGGACTGCAACTTCATTTAGTAGTGTAGTAGTTGTGAAGAACTCATAGATAGACATGCATTTCTATGGCTACATAGACAATACGTTAGGACACGTGATCGCTGGAACATACAACTGTTAATACCTGAAAAAGTTCTCCATGTAGTGTTCATGATTTAGTTTGTTTCTTCCATGAATGTCGTAGGATTAAAGTCATTTATGTGAAAATAGTAAATTTCTGTCTTTCCTGACACAGAATTTAACTCATCGTAATTCAATAATCATACATGAAAAGAGAGAAGACCCCCTTTCAGCTGTAAGTGAGGTGGTTGTTGCTGCCGATGAGCATACCATTGCGGACTTGATGGAACAGCACAATCAATTTGTTGGCTCGCTGCAATCTCGTTTGGCTAAATTACAGGTAGCAATTTGGAAAACTCACTAGTGGTTATTTGATGCTCCAATTTGTGTCTGGCTATTATAAAGCTTTTTCAGTCCCTTGTAACTAATTTATGTGTTTAAGTCCCTTATAAGCGATTTGCATTATCATGAGATGAGGACCTGCATGCAATGTTATAATTGGTCTCTACCATGTTATATTGGTCTTCAAGAGTCCGCTTAATCAGATATGGATTTTGACCTTTCGTAGGTTGTGTATCAGTACTGGCAAAGACATGATATTAAAGGGGCAGTAAGTGCACTGGAGAAGATGGCAGATAATGCTGTAAGTGTATTGCTTTTGTGCCCTACTTTTTTTCTTAGTACTTACCTTTTTAACACCATAGGGATACCATTTACTGACGCTTATACAGGTGCTTGCTGATATGGTGAGCTTCTTGACTGAGAAAATTGACATTATCACATTAGAGATTTGTACATGCCTATTACCACTTCTCACGGGGCTGCTTCAGAGCAAGTTGGATAGGTAGAACTGATTGAGATTTATTTTCGTTTTCTTCGGCTAACATTGTTCAAAAATGTCCATGATTGACATGTTTGCTTCTTGGTGGACTTCCTTTAGGCATCAAGATATTTCTTTGAACATGCTGCTCAAACTTGTTAAAGTATTTGGTTCACTGATTTATACTTCATTGTCTACTCCAACATCAGTTGGTGTTGATATTGAGGCGGAGAAAAGGTATACATGTTTTGTTATACATATCATGTTCTTTCTAGATCTAATTTGAACTGTTTTATTGATATTGACAACAAAAGGATGGAGCGCTGCAATCTCTGCTTTATTGAGCTTGAAAAAGTCAAGAGTTGGCTGCCTGCTCTTTCCAGGTATGTGAAAGCATCTTAAACAACCACCTGTGTGTCTGTGGAGAGTTTTACATTGCTAATATTTCTTCATTTCTATATCTTTTTTCGTTTAGAAGAGGAGGATCAATTGCCAAATCTGCTCAGGAGCTGAGTCTAGCACTTCAAGAAGTTTCATGAGTTTACTGTTATATCATGGAATATCGATCCAATATTTTGGTAAAAGTAAACGATGATGGTGCTGAACTTGAGCTACTTTTGTAGAGCCGAAGCTACCTGCACTGCATGCTTTTGTATCTTGCCGTGCTAGAGTCCTGTGTATTACATTCCTGCCAGGATTGAACACTGACTCTACTAATTCCTTACATTTTCACTGATCATTGAAAAACCTGTTCTACACTGCTGCTGGTTTAAATGTTGTTGCTAATGAACCTGCTTGTTGGAGAAGGATCCATCATACTTATTCTCATCTAACCCGACTACATATTATTCTTTGTAATTGTAGGTTTCTTGAGTGAAACCATGTATCAGTTGTGATAATTAGTATATTACGCAAGGGTGTCTAAACAATAGCCCACTCAACTTTTTTGAGATTGAGGCAGAGTTAATTGATATATGTAATGGTATCTAAACCTTGTGGTATCTTGACATTGTTGTACCTATCTTAATATATAGCTTTACTAACCACTAAACTGCACCATGACAGAGTTTGATATATATATATATATATATATATATATATATATATATATATATAAAATGCACCATACTGTCAATTCTACGTTTCCTCTTCCAGGTCATACAGAATGCACATTCGGTTGCATACAATAATTTTATTCAAGGAGAAAAAGATCAAAATCACTCGAACAATTCATGCACCTAAAAGAAATGAAGGTAACTGGCTTCATATAAAAGAAATACAGGTTACTAGTGCTTTGCTTGACAATTCCTAACATAGGCTTATCTCTTCCTGCATAAAAGATATTTTACACAAGGTGCGTTGCAGAATAATCTACTGAAATACAGGTCAAACTCAAACTCAAGTTCTGGTCAAATATATCCATTAATAGGATGTGGTACTGAAGTTGACATCCAAAATAAGAAATCTAACTCATACATTATGACAGGATTTTGCATCCCTTCTTATTAGTGATTTTGTATACGTTCGAAAAATGACTAGTTTAATTTTGTAATAAAACATAACAAATTGAGACGAAGAGACTGAGAAGTTTGGTGCCAACCACTCTCTGAATCCTCAAGCAATAGGCTTTAATACATACATCTTGCACGCATGAGAGTTCACTGTAGCTGTCAAATTCCCTTCAAATCTTGTCTTCAATGTCTTTTGCTGCATATCAAAATCGTGCCCATGTTATTTGCAACAAGAATATGCCACACGATTCACTTTCAACATGCATCGGTGGTGAAATGGTAGACACACGAGACATTAAATCCATAACGTGTAAAAGACTAAAAGGGCTGGCAATTAGCGAGTGAATAACTGTAAACATTTTTTCTCCCCGTAACTCCCCAAAATGGTGAATGATAGACATTGGCGGAGTCAGGATCTTCACCAAGGGGAGTCGAATATAATTAATAAACACACGAAGAAGCTGGGGGTTCAACTTATAGTATATCTAGGCATATATATATATTCAACTTATATATATATTTATATTTGACCTATCTATACTGTATAATTTTCTGATTTTCTGACGAAGGGGTGTCAACTGACTCCCCTAACAGACATAGGGGTAGCTCCGCCCTTGATGATAGACTACTTTATTGATCTAGCTGAGAACATAAGATTATTCTATGGATCCGGCTGAGCATTATGTATAGAAGTATGTAAAATTCACAGAGTATGTTCAAGTTATATAATGTTTCAGTGCATTCTAAAGGATCACTATGATGTACTTATATCCATGTCATATGTACCCTTTGGACATTGGTGAGTCTAATCTAGGCATATAAAGTATTTGGTCACATTGTTGATCAAATATAAAAGTTCAATAAGAAAATATCAATTTATAGTAAGTCTTGAAAGTTTTATAAAAGGAACTAGTCTAATTTGATATGTATGATAATTCTTGTTGAAGTAATAAAAGTCCTGAACTTTCTGATTTACTGGAAATCATTCTTCCCAGAATCTTTTAGGCGAGGTTCAAACCTGTGATGTGCGTCTAACTCACACATCAGCTTACGCTCTTACCACTAGACCAAAGCGTTAGGGGCTCATTCTTCCTAAAATCTTCCGAAGGACGGATTAGGAATAGTAACATAGACATACCTCCCAAAGATCTCTTGCCTCTACGACGCTTTTAGGAGGGATTCCAATGTCATCCCAGTGTGCTGTTATTTCATATTTCTGAGGACCACGGTTGAGAAGCACTACAGCAACTCTATAGCCTGATAAAGGCCCTGCCCAGACCTGGTCGTAATAGAATGTGAAAAGATTATTGTCTGCTATCTGCAAAATCCACATTGGAAAAAGTTTTACTATGTATAGATTTTTTTTACCTCAATATCTCCTTCCATTCTGACCTTTTTGCCCTGGACGCCTAATTCATCTGTTTAAAGCGATTCAATGAGTTGCTAATACCTTTGAAAACAACAGAAAGGATCTAGCTCCTATCTTTGTTATCGCGTATAAATTATAACAAAGGACTAGTTGTAAAGGGCAGCCCGGTGCACTAAACTCCCGCTAAGCGCGGGATCCGGGGAAGGGACGGACCATAAGGGTCTATCGTACGCAGCCTTACCCTGCATTTATGCAAGAGGCTGTTTCCACAGCTCGAACCCGTGACCTCCTCCTGGTCACATGGCAGCAACTTTACCAGTTACGCCAAGGCTTCCCTTCAACAAATGACTAGTTGCAGTTAACATATTATGCAGTTAGTACCTTGGTTTACAGCAATGACCTCCTTGTTGGCTAGTATTTCCATGGTATCCTTTGTTACATTTCTCACATCACAACCAATGATAAGGGGAGCCTATAGTTAGCATAGAATGGATCATACATTTTGCCTCAAGGAGCACAAATAACCTTAATAAAATGTGAAATATACATTTAAGAAAGATGTTGTTGTACCTTTGAAATAGCCCAAAGACTGAAGTGGACAATGTATTCATCCTTTGTCATCCCTCCATTTCCCACCTCAAGCATGTCGGGATCTGATTGAAAACAATTGCAAGTGTGGATGCATAATATAGTTAAGTAATTAAAAACTTGTTCGCTTGAACAGCTAAACTTTTATATGTGATGGACACACTTTAACATGGTATCAGAGAGTATGCAAAAAGTCATAGGTTTAAATCTCATGGCCACTCAAACGCAAAAGAATATTTCCACACGTCTGGTCCAAGAAAAAGAATCAACCACATGAGAGAGGGCGTGTTGAGACATAATATAATTAAGTAACTAACAATATGCTCTCTCTAACACCTTTAGATAAGATGGTCACATACTTCGATGTAGAGATTTAGAAAAAAACTAAAAGCATTGAAAAACTAACCATTCCAGCCACCGGGCCTTGCAAGGTCTGCATAAACTTCATTCTGGTCTGCTCGCGAAATCATGCTGTCAAAGAAATAACGATGAATACAAAGATCAAGTCATGAAATCTGCCGATTCAAAGACCTATTTTTAACCATTACCTTTCCCATGTATCAGTGATATCGTTTGTGTTTCTCCAGCTATTACCTACTTTGCCACCCCACAATGCCGGATGCAAATCTCCCCTATTTGAAATAAATACACACATAGGTTCACTACAATAATGTCAAAACGAGAGCAGGAAACATGAGCTCATTTAGGAAGAAGTTGTCACCATTCACAAAGACTAAAGAAGATAGGTCGTCCAGCCTTCATTAGAGCTCTTGTCATTACAGGGTATCTACACAAGACAGGATCCCCGTTAAGAAAGAACATACGATAGATGACTAGTAGAATCTGTCACGCATGATTTTTGCGAGTTGAACAGAAACAACAAATATTTACCGCACAGTTGGCTTTGTTCCATCATGGTTGCAATTATCATACTTCAAATAATCAATACCCTGAATGAAGATGTCGTTATTCGCAACTATGTTCGAATTGTTTTATGGTTAATTGTCAAGATTAATCAAGAACCTTGTACTTACCCATGCTGCAAAAGTTTTTGCATCTTGTTCCTCATGACCAAGTGAACCAGGCATTTTCTTGCTGCAAGTAAAATACCTGCAGAAAATAATAAAATATCCTTAAATAGTGAATTTAGAGATCAAGTTAATCTTTTCAAGATGAATTTCATGTGCAAGTTCTGTTTACCCTGCATCTGAGTAGATTCCAAGCTTAAGACCTTTACTGTGAACATAGTCAGCTAGAGCTTTCATTCCAGAAGGAAATGTGGAATTCTTAGGTGCAAAATTTCCCTGGAATTTGGATTTCGTAAGCAAAGAAACTAGTAAGGAATGTAGTAAGGTCAAGCAGAAATTTCCAGTTAAAACAAAAGTACCTGATCATCGCGTTGAGGTTCAGCCCAGCAATCATCTATAAGGAAAAGGGTTCGTACACACGGTTTAAGCAATGTTAATAACTAAGGGAAGTAGCTGCAGACAGCAGAATCGACTACGCTCCTGTTATGCACGAGATTCAGGGAAGGGCCGGACCACAAAGGTCTATTGTACGCAAACTTACCCTGCATTTCTGCAAGAGATTGTTTTCACGGCTCAAACCCGTAACCTACTTGTCACATAATTTATATATATGTTAAGAAATTTATCGTCTGCTTCGAAATCTTGGATCCACCTTTAGTTGAGGACATACCTATATTGACATACTTATAGCCCTGCTTATCAAGACCAGTTGAAACCAGGGCATCAGCTGTCAACCAAAAGAAAGTTCAACATTACATATAGCTGAATATGAACTTGTTGATTAGGTAATGCAAACAAAAAGAGAGAAACCACTTAGAATTAGTACTTAAAACTTACCAGTTTCTCTTATGACTTTCTCATCAATGTTGCAGCCAAAATGATTCCAACTACTCCACCTAAAATAAAATGTTGCTTTTGTTAGTTAGAAATTCCGAAAGGGAGCCTTGGCGCAACTGGTAAAATTGCTGCCATGTGACCAGAAGGTCACAGGTTCAAGCCGTGGAAACAGCCTCTTGCAGAAATACAGGGTAAGGCTGCGTATTATAAACCCGTAAGGTCCGGCCTTTTCCCGAACTCCGCGCATAACGGGAGCTTAGTGCACCGGAGTTCCTTTTTTTAGTTAGAATTCCCGAAGGACAAAGAGATTAATTGAATGTGCTCAACTGATTGCAAGAAAAAGTCAAGATCCATGATTTTACAGAAAGGGTGCAGAGGATCATGCAACCACTACTTTTTTGTGACAATATGTACATACATAGCATAAACTCAATGTCAGGATCGAAATAATCAGGGGTCATGCGGAAGCTAGTAAAGTAAACCTTGAACGGCGATAAATCTGATAACAAAAGAGAAATATACCAAAAAAGACATAAACATTTAACGTGATTCGGTCAATTGACCTACGTCCATGACGAAGATGAGCAATCCACTATATAAAAGCGAGTGCAAAAATATTGAGCGAACAACCTCACGAAAAGGCAAACACAAGTGACACACTAACACTTGTTCTGAAAAGTTCCCCCTAAACAAGACTCTCAAATCCCATATCACTACATTGTGGATGCTACTCAATGAAAAGGAATGAGGCTTAATTTATAGAATTCTAAAACCTTTTGCTCTAAGAAAAAAGACTAGCCAAATATGAGATATTTATATTTCCTTCTAAGAAAAGAAAAACTCAATTATGATAAATATGTTGCCCTAAAACCAAATATGATAAGAAAATTAGGACAAACACCTTACACTCAATCATACACGTATAATGTGTACAAATCAATTGGAGCAACAAAGAACAAACACAAAAATAGAGTCTATGATTTTCTGCAATATATGCAGAGCTCTACCATGCCAACTACTACTTTGTGCAAGAGGCGGGCAAATAGAGGCGGAGCCAGAATTTGAAGTTAATGGGTTCGGTATAGTATCTGTTTTAGTTATTGAGTTCTAAACTAATAATTTATAAATATTCAATAGATTTCTTAAGACAAATACATAGTTTGGACCAAAGTTACTGAGTTCGGCCGAAACCTTAAAGTGTATGCTAGCTCCGCTTTTGGATGTAAACATAGTATATATGATTAACGGGTTCAACACGGAGCATAGACACGTGCAAAAAAATAAACTTTGATCCATAATTTCAAAAGTGTAACCATTCAGCGGTGAATTGAAAATTTAAATCTTAAATCTGTCTCTGAGTATACATATGGGCAGACATAAAACATAAGGTACGGGTTCAGCGGAATCCAATAGCTTTGGTTGAGACCCTATTTTTGTATTAACAAATCTACTCTATTTAATTTCGAATCCAATAACTCCGATGGTTAGTGGGTGCAGTGACATTCAGAACCCATAAAATTCAAATCCTAGATCCGCCGACGACTATACATTGTTTAAACTGAGAACAATAATGCTACAAGATCATACATCATATCCCATGAGCAGACATGGTTAAAGATGAAAATTATAAAAATAAAAAATAAAATTCTGAAAAATCAAATTGAATTTAGTAATGGAACTTTTTAGTAGTGATATTATGTGATGAGATAGATAGGATTTACCCCATAGGAGGAGTCAAGCCGAGTCCATTGGAGAGCAAACTGCGCCGTGTTTCAACTGAATCCTCTTTCTTCTTTTGCTGCTGCCGTCGCATATCCGCCGTAAGACGGTGGCTGTAACCACCAATCACGGCGGATATCAGCAAGCATAATGCAAGTAATAATAACTTTGTCCCTACTCTTATCTCCATCACTTTTACAGTTTACTTGTGCACAAACTTCACTACACTATTTTCTCGTTTACTTGTATTATGGGATTCTTACAGACATAGTGTCCAGTGTACGAGGTTATTATATATAAGAGCTGTTGAATGCTGATGTAGTACGAACGTTATCCGTTGAATTAAAGATAATGATTGACAATTAATTACTATATTAACGTTTCTGTAATAAGTTGACTACTTTAAATCGGATTCATTCATGTTGTCGTATTCAGGTCTATGGTGGGACCCACACTTATGATTGATCAATTTCTCTTTGATTGGATGGTCTAAAAACTTATTTAGATAATTTGGTATTTTTTCCCCTTAAGCATTTACAAGTTAGAACATACTAGTCTTATGCACGCGTTGCGCCTCCCTCCCTTTCAAGTTATGTGAACCCATATTATACTAGAATTCCAATACGCAGAAAGTTCCAGTATAATATATTAGAGATTAGAGCATCTGTGTATGGACTTCCAACATGTTATACTGAATCGATATATTGTGCTGGAAGTCTAGTATATTATGCTGGAATTTCAGTATATTATGCTGTAGTTTCAGTATAATATACTGAAATTTCAATGTTTTATACTGAAATTCCAGTATATTATGCTGGAGTATTATCCGGAATTTGAATAGTGTTGTTGTTCAGATTTATCTTTACATGTAAAGTGGCTAAATTTCGATTACTTTTGGAATTGTGGCTATTTTTGAATGACCACTTGTAATTTGGCTATTTTTGAATTTCTCTCTTTAAATTTGTGGTGTAAAATAAGGCAATTTGTGTGGCTATAAATCATTGCATAAAGGTAAATTATTTTCAAATGAGGAAAGATGTCATTCTTTTTGGTACGGACTAAAAAGAAAATATGTTCACATAAATAAAAATGGAAGAAGTATTAAAATAAAGATTAAAGAAAAAAATAAAAATCTCTTAATATTAAATATTAATATAAATATAGATAGTATAGATTTGGTCAAACTGCGAAAATTAGCTTATGATGTGAAGTAATTTTATTAATATAATTTGCATTTGACCAAAATTTTTAAAAAGTGATTTCTAGTGTTAAATTACAAAAAAAAAAGAGAGAAAAAGAAAAAGAAAAAAAGAATCTGCATATAAATTATCAACTATCTATCGATTAGCAAGGTGACTCACAAAAATTTGTAAAACACTTAAGACTTTAGGGCTTGTTTGACGTTTATCATGGAAACTGCATAAAAAGTTTTAATTTGAATTGATTGCAGTTTAAATTGTCACGTGTAATTCTTCCTTTTTCTTCTTTACCTACTTAGTCATATCACCTACTCGCTTTTTTTTTTGTGGTCCAAAATAAGTAATTTTTTTAGATTTTAAGAATAAATTAATTATTTTTTTCCTACATTGCCCTTGGAGTAAATAATATTGGAATATGTGTTAGGAGTATTTATGTGGAATAGTAAAGGTTAATATAGTCAATTTCATTGCTAATTAATGCTAAAAGATGAATTTCTTAATCTGCGTGAAAACAAGTAAAAAATTACTTATTTTGAACCGGAGAAAGTATAGAGTTTTTGAGTCTCTTCTTACCAAACTTCAAAGCATATTCTTTTGGATCAGTACTAAAATGCTTTATTGTTTATTTTTTCTATGTATAAAATGTGGTTTTGTTTTGCTTTGTGGTTCCTTTCTGTTTTGTGTGGTCGTTGGTTGCTCTTTAATTTGGAAATAGTCTTCTTTGGGATTCTCTTTTCTGGTCTTAATTTAGTATGCGCATATCAAATGGCTTAAATTTGCCGCATATGACAATACTTGACACAAGATGCATTGCAGAATTATCAATTGATCCACATATATTTCTGGAAAAGGTTACGGGTCAAATTGATCTATTGTAAGGCGTGGAACTAAAGTTGAGAATCAAATTCAGAAAGCTAAATGCAGGGAAAAGACGATTAGAGTCAAACCTCTCTATAACAATCTCGTTTCTTCCGAATATTTCTGAATATTGTAGCGAAGTGATGTTACAGAGAACATATGTTATAGCATAACATAAAAATTGATTCCGAAAAAGCTTGACTTTTATAAAGAAGTCTTGTTATAGAGAGATTCCGTCCCATTTTAGGCCGCATAGTTTGTCCCAAAAAACAATGACACCTTTTATATAATTAGAAAAAAATTAATTTTAAATTTTTCATTTTATCTTAATGAGATGATTTATACCGTAATGTTTATGATTTATTTTAGACCATAAATTTAAAAGTTTTTCTTTTTTTCTTAAATTTTGATCGGTGTCAAACATCTATATATATATATTATATAAAAGAGGGAATAGAAAAGGTGACTTGACACCTCTCTTTGCCCAAGGATCATATTTATCTTTTTTCTCCTTTTTTTTGCTTTTTCCTTTTCATTCTTTACATTTAAATTGTTTAATAATTGAAATTGAAAATTGATCATTACATTTAATAATTGCACCAGAAT
>ML298177.1:39787-57105 GCA_005239495.1 Nicotiana undulata | reverse complement strand
GCACATCCGCATAGACCCATCTTTCTTCTTTACAAATAGAACTGGAGCACCCCACGGCGATACACTCGGCCTGATAAACCCCTTAGCCAACAACTCCTCAAGCTGCTCCTTCAACTCCTTTGGAGCCATACGGTACGGGGGAATAGAAATAGGCTGAGTGCCTGGAGCTACATCAATACAAAAATTGATATCTCGATCCGAAGGCATGCCCGAAAGGTCTGAAGGAAAGACATCCGCAAACTCTCAAACAACTGGCACTGAATCAATCGTTGGAAACTCGGCGGTGGTGTCCCGCACATAAGCAAGATACTCCAAACAACCCTTCTCGACCATATGTCGAGCCTTTAGGAAGGAAATAACTCTACTGGCTGCACTAACTGAGGAACCTCTCCATTCCAACCTAGGCAACTCGGGCATGGCCAAAGTAACCATCTTGGCATGGCAATCCAAGATGGCATGATGAGGAGATAGCCAATCCATGCCCGGGATGATCTCAAAATCAACCATGTCGAGCAATATAAGGTCCTCTCTAGTCTCGAACCCACAAAAGGTAACCACACAAGACCGATAGACCCGGTCTACCACCACAGATCGCCCACAGGAGTGGACACATATATAGGAGAATCCAAGGACTCGCAAGGAACATCCAAAAAAACAAGCAAATAAGGCTGACACATATGAATAAGTAGATCCCGGATCAAATAGCACTGATGCCTCCCTACCACATACTGAAATAGTACCTGTGATCACGGCGTCTAAGGCCACTGCATCTGCTCGGGCCAGAATAACATAGAATCTGGCTGGAGTACCTGAAGACTAACCTCCGCTGAACTGAATAGGAGCTAACTAAGCTCCCCCTGACTGGCCTCCACCTCTGGGACGACCTCTACCAGCCTGTCCTCTACCTCTGGGTGGACGGAGCGCCGGTGCTGAGTATGTAGGCTGATAATTCTGCTGAACAGCCTTGCCCCGAAGTTTGGGACAAGTCCTCATCATATGGCCTTAATCCCCACACTCATAGAATCTCACTGGAGGCATGGCCTGCTTCCCTGAAGAAGAAGAACCCTGCATAGCTGGGGGACGGTGAGAAACCTCTGGCATAGCACTAAAGTAGGGACTGGGAGAACCCTGACGACCTGAATACCCGCCGGAGGAACCCTGGATGGCTGGTGGGCGATAAGAACTCTCCAGCACGGCACTAAAATAAGGCCTCACTGGAGCACCACGGGGAGGTGGTGGGGGAGCTGAATATGGAGGCCTGCTAGGCTGGCCTCTGCTGAACTGACCCCTGCCCCTGCCTGGGGCGCCTCGGAAATCTCCAGAAAATCTATCTCTCTTAACCGGCTGACCCTGCTCTCTGCCCCTTGATCGGTAACCCTCAATCCGGCGAGCTATCTCGACCACAAGCTGATAAGGAGTACCTATCTCCACCTCTTCGGCCATGTTGGCCCTAATACCTGAGTGCAACCCAACTACGAATCTTTGCACTCTCTCCGCCTCTGTAGGTAGAATCATGAGGGCATGACGGGATAACTCTGAAAGCCTGGCCTCGTAATCTGTCACTGTCATCTGCCCCTGCTCCAGCTGCTCGAACTTATACCGCAGCTCTTCCCTCTCGGAGGGTGGGATATACCTGTACAGGAATAGCTGAGTGAATAGCTCCCATGTGAGAGGAAAGGAACCTGCTGGCCTACCAAGGATGAATGACTGTCACCATCTGCGGGCCCTGCCCTCTAGCTGAAAAGTAGTGAAATCAACTCCGTGGGACTCCAAGATCCTCATGTTGTGCAGCCTGTCCCTGCACCTATCAATAAAATCCTAGGTATCCTCGCCCTCTCACCCCCGAAGACAGGAGGGTGCAACCGAGTCCATCTATCAAGTAACTTCTGCAGATCGCCGTCCGCGGCTGGTCTAAGCTCAGGTGCTACTGCTGGATGTGCTCCACCCGTGGGCAGAGTACTCGGAGTCTGATATACTGCCGCTGCATGACTTGCGGCCTGGGTGGTAGGGGTCTGAACCCCCCCTCCCGCCTGAGATATATCAGGATCCGCTGGAAATAAACCAGCCTGAGTCATAATATCGATGAACCGCATCATACGGCCCATGACCTCCTGGAAGCCTGGTGCAGTCATAAAATCCATCAGAGATGGATTTGCTGGGGGCACCTCACCCTGCTCCTCAGGGATAGGATCCTATGGGGGTGCTAATCGAGTAAATCTGGGACGCCCCCGTCCCCTACCTCGGGTCGGTGCCCTCCCCCGGCCTCGGACTACGGGGGTAGCGGCATCTCCCGGGACGGGAATATCAACTGCACGAGTCCTCATCATCTGTGAGAGAGTAGAAGAATAAGATTTAGTAAAACCATCGACTGCACGATAGAATAAGAATAAAAAGAGATTTTTCTAACACCTTGTAGTCTCCCGAAGATAAATACAGACGTCTCTGTTTCGATCCGCAAGACTCTACTAGGTTTGCCTGTGACTTGTGAGACCTACGTGAACCTAGAGCTCTGATACCATGTTATCACGACCCAAATTCCTACTCAGGTCGTGATGGCGCCCAACACCGAAGTCAGGCAAGCCAACACTAGTTACTAACGAAATTACTTAAACAAATAAGATGTTCAAACACTTACCCAATTTTTAAATTTAAGGAGTCCTTTACTAAAAGTGAGGAAATGAAGAAAGTTGATTTAAAATAACCCAAAATCATTTGCCAGCATAAATGGAATTAGCAAAATACTAGCGAATCAACTACGGGTGCCAAGACCTAGTGTCACAAGCCCACAGGCGACTAGTGGAATATACAAATAGACAAAATGAATGTACAACTGTCTGAAAGGGGGTAGACAGAAATATCCCAAAAATAATAGAAGCTCCACAGTGCCGCTGCAGAACGCTAGGAAGAGCAGCTCACCATGTAGTCAAATCCCGGTAGTACTCTCAGCGACGAACACCCGAATGGTGACCAAGTGCAACAACCTCAGAACCTATACAATTTAGTACAGAAGTGTAGCATGAGTACATATAAACAAATATGTACCCAGTGAGTATCCCATCTAAACTCGAAGAANTTTAATGAATCTAAACAGTAATAACATTTATGGAAAGCAAGTAGACATGAAGCATCAGTATATAAAGATAACGATCTCCCTGCAAGGGCCAAGTTAAAACATTTAATAAAAATCACAAGTTTCTTTCTCACAGAACAATTTAATTGGTAAGAATAATAATAAGACTCTCAATCAAGCACATAGCATATAATATGCCGAGGCGTACGGCCGAAGCGACGCAGAAATTTAAATGTGCACTGCCGAGGGTCGAGCAGCACGAATCATAGATGCATCTATTACCCCGCTCGCGAATCAATCATGCGACGCGGTTGACATAACTATAAGGCTACGCCGCTCACGAATTATACATGCGACACGGGTGCTCGTAGACGTACATAAAATTATCAGGAAATTCAGGAATTTATCATGGATTATTCTTAAATTCAGGGATTTAAACACTTAAACTTACATATAGCTTCCGAAATTATCATGTTAATTCCAAGGGTAATAAGCAACCAGGAACACAAGTAAGGTTACAGGTAAGGCACGTGGAGGCATGCTTATGAAGTCCTAAATTCTACCCGACACAACAGAGTAGTAGCTACGCACGGACTCTCGTCACTGTGCGCGTACGTAGCCCCCGCAAATAAGGAAAAACCCAATCGTTTACATTTACCTATGGGGAAAATTCCCTCTTACAAGGTTGGAAATGAGACTCACCTCGCGCATAATCAACTTTCCGGTCAAGAACGCGCTCGAAACTCCAAATCTTACACCCGAGGACTCGAAACTAGTCAAATGATATATAAATATGTCAATGCATGCTCAAGGTATGGAAATTCTCCTACTTATTTAGAAAATTCACTGTTCTTGAAGAAATCCCAAAATACACCCCCGGGCCCACATACTCGGATTCCGGAAATTTTCGAAGATAACACTCACCCATAGCCTAAGGGTCATTAATATATAATTTTTATATGATTTCATGGTAGAAAATTGGTGAAATTCCCTAAAGTTCATGAACCCTAGGTTTTCACTCTAACCCATATGATTTCCACTATTTAGATGTTAATCTACCTAGGTTTTGGTGCAATAATCTAACATTTTAGTAGAATTTACTTACCTCTTAGTATCTAGGTGGTGAAGAGTTCTTCCTAAGCTCTCAAGTATTCAATGTAGGTGAAAAATGAAGGAAATCCTGTGTTAAAATGAAAATACACTGCCTGGCCTACAGGGGTTCCGCACCTGCCTCGAGGACCTCACCTACGGTCTCGCGCCTGCGAGCTGGGGCTCGCACCTGCGGAGTTGGACGGGTAAGGCTGGGCCTGCACCTGCGGAGTTGGAGACCGCACCTGCGGAATTAAATCCGCACCTGCGGCATTCCCGCACTTTCGGCTGGGCAACTGCACCTGCGGTCACACCAGATCAGCTGCACCAGCTGCAATTTCAGCTGGTTTTGGGCCTCGTGTGGTGTCCAAGAGGCCCCTGGGCCCACCCGAGCCCCTGTCCAATTATACCAACAAGTCCTAAATTGTAATACGGACTCGCTCGAGCCTTCAGAACACCCAAAACCACGCTAAATCTCAAAATCACCCTCAAAACCCCTAGGATCAAACTTAAGAATTTCTAAGTTTTTGAATTCGGTTTCAATGCGCCGAACCGACCTATACTACTCGGAATGACACCAAATTTTGCAGGAAAGTCATGAATGACATAACAGAACTATTCCCGATCTCGGAATACCGTTCGGACCTCGATAACATAAAAATCACGTTCCAACCCAAATTTCAAACTTAAGGAAACTCGATTTCGCTATCTGGCGTCAAAACGCTCCCGGTTCATCAAAAACCCATTATGAACATACGTACAAGTCCGAAATCATCATACGAAGACTGGATCGTCGAACCTCGATTCCGAGGTCGTTTACTCAAAAATGTTGACCGAAGTCAAACTTGGCTTTATAAGCAATCTTTAAGGAACCAAGTGTTCCTGTACTATTCCAAACACTTCCAAATCCCGAACCACCCGTCCCCGTAAGTAACAAATCACGATAAGCCGCTACATAAAGTCTTATTTAAGGGAATGGGGTCCGAATACGCAAAATGACTGGTCGGGTCGTTACAACTGGTATCTCTTTAAGCTTTTCCTTTTCTTTTCCTACTCATTTTAACACTGATTTACTGCTTTTAGGGTTTAGTTTACACTTTATTTATTTTTTGTATAAAATGATATGGTAAATATTGTGTAATCCCCTATGTGTTACTGTTTCATTCATGTGATTGTTTCCTTTTTCGATTAATTCTGTTGATAATATGATTATGCGTGTTCTTGACTGTTTTTGCAACCATGTTTAGTCGTTAGGATTTTCTGCTAATAATCGTTAATTTGTTAGGTGTTCTACTTATTAAAAATTAATAATTAGCTTTATTGATTCATGCTTAGTTTCTCAGATTTTCTTCACTGTCTTTTTCTCTCCTCTCTAAATGCTACTGCCCATCTCCGATTGATTGATTCCCCAACTCGTCATCTGATTTTAGGTAATTATCAATTAGGTAATTATTAATTAGGTAATTATTAATCGATTAGGTAATTATTAATTAGGTAATAAAGAGACAATTATACTCGAGTAATTAAGTGTCACGACCCGAATCCCACCTTCAGGCCGTGATTGCATCTAACGTTGAACCCGCTAGACAAGCCAATGTTTTAGTTAAATTTACTATTTTATTCATTTATGATATCTCTAAGACAAACAATAAACATGAACAATTGAGTAAGAATGCGGAAGCTAAGGATTTATCAACTTAACATAATAAATATTACGAAATGCCATACATAAACCCCCAAAACTGGTTTCACAATTTCACGGACAGTCTAAGATTACTAAAAACAAGAGTCTGAAATAAACAGATGTAGCTGTCTAGAAATACAAGATAAGACAGAAAGGGAAGAGATAAATGGTGACGCCAAGGCCTGCGGACGCTTGCATGTCTACCTCGGTGTCGCCGTGGACTGAAGGGTACTCCCTCGCTCAATGTCCACTAGGTTCGGCACTGTAATTTGCACAACATAAAGAAGTGCAGGTGTTACATCAGTACAACCGACCCCATGTACTGAGTAAGTGCCGAGCCTAACCTCGGCAAAGTAGTGACGAGGCTAGGACATGACAAATAACGAATACCTGTGCAGTTCAATAATAAATAAATATAAGTAATGACTAGAAATAAACAGTTAAGCACAAAAAATGGGATTAACATGCTGGGGAAGAAGGGAAACAATTCACTGAAATGACAGAACAAGATAACAAATCGACTCAATAACATCAGTAATTGCTCAACAATTCAATATCAATGCCTAATTATAGATTTCCCAACATTCTTCCCAAAAAATCCAAAAATCGACCCCAGGCCCGCTTGGTCAAAACACGAGGTTCGGGCTAAAACCCGATCACCCATTCCCCCACGAGCCCGAATATACAATTTGTTTTGAAATCCGACCCCAAAACGAGGTAAAATTTCCAAATATTCAAAAAGCCCTAACTCTACCCAGAACCTCAATTTCTACCCTTAAATTCCATGAGTTTAGGCCTAGAATCTAATAAATGTTGATGAAAATGGAAGAAATGAAGTTAGGATTACTTACCTATGAAGCTATGGTGGAAGAGATGCTCCAAAATCGCCAAAGAGGGTTGGGAAAGAAGGGGTTTATGAAAATGGTAGAAAAGTCCCGTATGTATTCTGTTATGGGTATTAAAAATAACTGGGCAAAAATTACTCTCCGCGTTCGCGGGCCCCAGGCCGCGTTCGCGGAGATTTAAATATTTTGTCCTATGCGTTCGCGGTTGGGGGGTTGCGTTCGCACAGGGCAACTGACCCCCAGCCCCCCTCTACACCTGTGCGTTCGCACCCAAACCTCCGCGTTCGCACAGTAGCTACCCAAAGACCCTCCGCGTTCGCATCCTACTTGGTGCATTCGCACAAGTCTAAACTACCCTGACCCCCCAGACCTCTATAACCCTGTGCGTTCGCACTCCCTTGAGTGCGTTCACATAGGGTATTTCTCCTGGACACCAGCAACGGTAATAACACCAGATTTTTCTAAGGCTTTTGCACTCCGACACCTACCCGAAACTCAACCGAGCCCTCGGGGCTCAAAACCAAATATACACGCATCCCCAGAAAAATCCTACGGGCTTATTCGAGCAATAAAATCACCAAATTAACATTAAAAACAACGAATTAAACCTCAAAATCTATAAAAATTCTCAAAACTTCTTAAACTCCCAATTTTCCATTTTTTTGTTCGAATCACGTCAAACTAAGTCCGTTTCTTACCAAATCTCATAGATAACACATAATAAACATATTGAACCTGTTCTGGGCTCCGGAACCATAATACGGGCCTGATATCACATGTTTCACATCAAATCTCATTTTTCAAAAACCTTTATATTTTTCAGAAAACAATTTTCTTTAAAAATTCATTTCTCGGACTTGGGACCTCGGAATTCGATTTCGGGCATACGCCCAAGTCCCATATTTTCCTACGGACCCTCCGAGAACGTCAAATCACAGGCCGGGGTCCGTTTACCAAAAATATTGACCAAAGTCAACTTTATTCACTTAATTATTATAAAATCCTCATTTTATCAATTTTTCACATAACGGCTTTCTGGCTACGTGCCCGGGATGCGCACGCACATCGAGGTGAGATAAAATGAGGCTTTCATGGAATCACTTGAATAAAAATAATTCATAAACTTGGGAAAAATGATTAAACTTAGTAAGCTAAGAGTTAGCTAATTTGCAACTCCATTAATGGTCAATTATTAAGTTAACCATTCAATTAGGATGATTAAACTAAGTCTAAATCCAAAATTCACCTAAGCTTACTCTCAAGTTAATGCTAAATCAATTTCAAGTTCTTTAACCTAGTAATTAACCCAAGTTAATAAATAACCTCGATTAACCTTAACCTTGGTACCAAAAAGGGTAATTCTAGGGACATTAAGGGGTAGTATAGGATTTTTAACTTGGGAATCTTTGGTGTAACAACCCAAGAACCTTCTAGAATAAGGAAATATCAGAAAATCCGATATTTTAGGGTTAAAATAGTAATTTCAAAAAGGGATAAGGGCTGGAATATTCTGGAAGGTACAACTGTCCAATAAGGATAGGGTTGATAGCTGTACCTGTACCTTTTTAGCTCATTTAAGAGAGGGAATATGCTGAAAAGATACCACCCTAAGAACCCATATAAAAGGACTGCCTTATTCTCTAAAAAAGGATATACACACATAGATTTTGAGAGAATTCTCTGCATTTTTTTTACTATTGAAAAATAGACTTCACACACACACAACTTATCATTTTCTGTTCTGAAATCACTCCTTAGAATCTGAGAAGAAGAAGAAACATCAAAAATACAAAGGGTATTAAAAATGGGTCTCAAATCTGATTTTGCTTGGTTTTGACCTTAAGGACTAGTTTTTGACTACTATTTCCTCCTAAGATACAAAGGTTTTGGTGTCTAAATTTCTACTCTTTGCTGGTTATCTTCTCCTGGGCTGTCTGGTTTAAACACGGTTGGTTCATTGTTGTTTGTTGTGGTTTTCTCTTTGTTAATGATTCCTGAAAGTTCATTTTTCCTTGACCTTTATTTCATCAGGTCCGTTGTTAATTTTTTCTCTAAAAGGTATGTAACACTCTACCATAAATGAAGTTGTTAGATTCAAAATCTCTATCTCGTTTTGCTGCTGAACTTATTGGGTGCTGTTCAAATTCATTGCTTGATTTCATGAATCTTATATGTGAATGTATGTGAAGGCTTGTTAAATAAGTAGATTTGTACATTTAGAAATCATGTTACAAGTTCATGTTCTTAACAACACTGAGGGAAATGAATCTGACCCCTTTAATGGTCAGATTCATCCCCTAAAGATGTTCTGCTTTTTTGGGAATAAGTGATAAAAATGCAGGTGCTGGACCCTGCAAACTAAGAGGCTTGAGTAGATTCACTAAAGTAACTAGAAGTAGAATAGCCATTTAGAGGTTGAAATTTGTCTATGAACCTGTTCTTTTCCTTGTATCTTTTTATGGACATTTGTAAAACAAAACTGGACTGTATATATTTATTCTATCACGGATTAATATGTGTGCATTCTTTTTAATGTAATTTCGGGTTCAAGCAGTTTCTCCTTTAAACCTTTATACCCTGATTTAAATTTTTAGAATCTCAAGTCTTGTTACTTTGAACTTAAACTATCCACGTTTTAATAGATAGGGATCTCTAGAAACAGAATGTCATATGAATTTAGTAGGTATATAACTGTTTCAAGCCACCCACCACCCCCATTTATCTAAAGTCTAACACCCCCCATCTGTCTCTCTCCCTCCTCTCTCTAAAAACTCGTCGGCCTCCGCCGTCCCCCACCGTAGCTCCACCACTCTTTCGCCGTGCTCCGCCGGCCGGAAATCGCCTCCGGCGGCGGAGCTCAACCAAATGATCCCAAATTTTGACCAGACAATCTCCTATTCATCCTCAACCACATCCTACCATATGTTTCTTCAGAAAATCACCCAAAAACCTCCAATTTCAGATCTAAGAATCTGAAACCCTAAAATCCTATCTCCGGTTGATTTGAAGACAACTAATGACTCAAACCCACATGAGTCAATAGATCTTGATGAGATCTATTGATTCATGTGGTTTGGACCATTTCCAAACCCCGCCGGAATCCGGCCAAAGTCCGGCAAGTCAAATTTTCCGGCCTTTAAAATGGGTATTTTCTCTTCTTTTATCTGTTTCTATGGTATTACTGTAAAGAATCATGAATGAATTAATGGTTTAAATCACTGCTTAAGCTAGATGTGTCTCTCTTTATTCATTTATTGTTATTCTGTCCATGTTTATGTGATTACTTCAAAACTTGAATGGATTTCATGTTAGATAGCTTAGTAATTAGACTAGGGTTGTATTACGGTGTGTACCGTTTCTGTGATTCCCTATTTAGTTTGATTATCTGTCAACATTTCATGATTGTTTTGTTCATGTTAGTGAGTATGTAGTTGTTAGGATTTACTGTTTCTTTATCCATGATCATCTTTGTTGATTAATTGCTTCATGGTTTATTTGAGTATGTTATAATTAGGTTAGTTAATTAATTGCCCAATTAATTAGGAAACTAGTTAATTACGAACCGGTGTATGGTCGTGAATTAACTCAAGATTAACCTAATTAGTGGCAACCTTCTAAAAAAGACACTTATTTAATAGGTTAACCTAGGTTAATAATCTCTTAAATAATTAACTAAGTCCTAAATTCTAAGTTAACTGAGGTAAATTAACTGAAGCAAATCGACTAACCTAAGTTTAAGGAATTAAGTTGACTAATCTCAATTAAGTTAATTAAACTAGGATTAAACTGATAATTAACCTAACCTAAACCCTAGGTACTAAAAGGTAATAATAAAAGCTAAAAGGACCAAAACTAATTAGGAGCTTAGTGTAACGACCCGACCGGTCGTTTTGCATATTCGGACCCCGTTCCCCTAAATAAGACTTCCCGTAGAGGCTTATAGTGATTTATGACTTGCGAGGATGGGTGGTTCAGGATTCAGAAGTGTTTAGAGCAGTATAGGAACACTTAGTTCCTTAAGGTTGGCCTTTTTGGCCAAGCTTGACTTCGGTCAACATTTTTAGCAAACGACCTCGGAATTGAGTTCCGACGGTTCCAATAGCTTCGTATGATGATTTCAGACTTGTGTGTATGTCCGGAATGGGTTTTTTGATGACCCAGGAGCGTTTCGACGCCAAATAGCGAAAATAGAGTTTCCTTAAGTTCATAATTTGGTTTGGAACGTGTTTTTGTGTTACCGAGGTACGAATAGAATTCCGAGATTGGGAATAGTTCCGTTATGTCATTCATGACTTGCCTGCAACATTTGGTGTCATTTTGAGTAGTATAGGTCAGTTCGGCGCATTGAAACCGAATTCAAGAACTTGAATTTTCTTAAGTTTGATTCTAGGGGTTTTGAGGTGTGATTTTGAGTTTTAGCGTTGTTTTGGGTGTTCTAAAGGCTCGAGCGAGTCCGCAATATGATTTAGGACTTGTTGGTATAATTGCATGGGGGATCGGGTGGGCCCAGGTGCCTCCCAGACACAAAACGGGGCCAAACACCAGCAGCTTCAGATGCTGGTGCACCTGAACTGGTGTGACCGCAGGTGCGGTTGCCCAGTCGCAGGTGTGAGGCCGCCCCTGCGGTCAAGGCCTCGCAGTTGCAGCCCCAGGGGAGATGGTCCAAGTCCACAGGTGAGGACCTTTCTCCGCAGGAGCGGATCCGCCGGTGCGGAAACCCTTCCGCAGGTGCGATCCATAGCCTCCTTGCCAACTTCTGCAAGTGCGGTCCTCGAGCCACAGGTGCGAGATCACTGAAGGCAGTGAGCTCCTTTTTAATACGGGACTTAACCATTTTTCACCATTTCTTCTCCACCATAGGCGATTTTGAGAGCTCACAAGAGGGTATTCGGCCTAGCTACTAAGAGGTAAGTAATTTCCATTTAAATGTTGGTTTATTACATCAAATCTTAGGTAGATTAACACCAATTAGTGCAAATCAAAGGGGTTAGAGTGGAAACCTAGGGTTGGTGAACTTTAGAGAATTTCACCACTTATCTACCATGAAATCATGCAAAAACTATACATTAATGATCCTTAGTTTATGGGTGAGTGTTTTCTTCGAAACTTTCCGGAATCCGAGCAGGTGGGCCCGGGGGTGTATTTTGGGATTTCTTCAAGAATGATGAATTAGATAAACTAGTAAGAGAATTCCATACTTTTGAGTGTATATTAACATATTTATATTACATTTGACTAGTTTCGAGTCCTTGGGTGGTGAGTTGGGAGTTTCGGGCGCGTTCTTGACCCGAGAAGTAGGTTCTACGCGAGGTGAGTCTCCTTTCCAACCTTGTAAGAGGGAATTGTCCCCATAGGTAAATGTAAATGATTGAATTATCCTTATTTGCGGGGGGCTACGCACGCGCAAAGTGACGAGAGTCCATGCGTAGCTACTACTATGATATGTCGGGTACAATTTAGGATTCCACAATCATGCCTTTATGTGCCTTACCTGTATCTTTACATGTGTTCCTAGTGCTTATTATATTTGACATTGACATGAGGATATTAGGAAGTTATGTGTAAGTTTACGTGCTTAAATCTCTGATTTCAAGTATAATCCATGATAAATTCCTGACTTTCCTGATGATTCAATGTATGTCTACGAGCACCCGTGTCACATGTATGATTCGTGAGCGGGGTATCCTTATATTTATGTCAACCGTGTCGCATGATCGATTCGCGAGCGGGGTAATAGATGCATCTATGGTTCGTGCCGCTCGACCCTCAACAGCGCACATTTATTTTTGCGTCGCTTCGGCCGTACGCTTCGACATACTATGTGCTATGTATTTGACTGAGAGTCTTGTTATTATTATTATTAAATAAATTGCTTCATGTGGAAGGGTAACTTGGGGTTTGTGATAATTTCCATTTGACTCATAAGAATAAATTGCAGTTTTATATAATTGATACTTCATGCCATAGTGATTTCCATGACTACTATACCGGTCTAGACTTACTAAATTACATTATTTGTTATTGACCCTAGTAAGTACCACGTCTACCTCTCGTCACTACTTCTTCGACTTTAGACGGGATACTCACTGGGTACATATTTGTTTATATGTACTCATGCTACGCTTCTGTACTTAATTGTACAGGTTTTGAGGCAGGTGCATCTGGTTATCATATCGGAGCGCGATCTTGAGGGTACCATCTGGATTAGACTACACGGTGAGCTGCTCTTCCCGGCGTTCCTCGGCAGCACTGTGGAGTTTTCTATTATTTTTGGATATTTCTTTCTACCCCTTCAGACAATTGTACATTTATTTTGTCTATTTTGTATATTCCACTAGTCGCCTATGGACTTGTGACACTAGGTCATGGCACACGTAGTTGGTTTTTCCTAGTATTTTGCTATATTGTGTATGTTGGCAAACGATATTTTGAGTTTCAATTATTCAAGTTGCATCACTTGACTGTTTTCCTTAAAAGATTTCCTAACTTAAAATTTGGGAAGTACTTAAATATCCAACTAAGAGGAGTAACTTCGGTAGTGAACTAGTGTTGGCTTGCCTGACTACAGTGTTGGGCGCCATCACGACCCGAGTAGGAATTGGGGTCGTGACAATACGGTATCAGAGCTCTAGGTTCACGTAGGTCTCCCAAGTCACAGACAAAACTAATAGAGTCTTGCGGATCGATACGAAGACATTTGTATTTATCTTCGGGAGGCTATAGGGTGTTAGGAAACCTCTCTTTATTCACATTCTATCGTGCAGTCGATGGTTTACTAAATCTCGTTCTTCTATTCTCTCACAGATGGTGAGGACTCATGCAGCTAACGTTCCTGACCCGGGAGATGCCGCTACCCCCGCCGTCCGAGGCTGGGGGAGGGCACCTGCCTGAGGTAGGGGAAGAGGGCGTCCCAAAGTTTTTCCATTAGCACCCCTAGTGGATCCAGGAGGGGATCCCATTACTGAGGAGCAAGGTGAGGTACCCCCTGCAAATCCAGCTCCGATAGATTTCATGACTGCACCAAGCTTCAAGGAGGTCATGGGTCGTATGATGCGATTCATGGAGACTATGACCCAGGCTGGTTTATTTCCAGCGGATCCTGCCACATCTCAGGCGGGAGGGGGAGTTCACACCCCTACCGCTCAGACCACAAGTCAGGCAGCAGCAGCACGTCATACCCCAGGCACACCGCCCGTGGGAGGGGTTCAGCCCATAGTAGCATCCCCAGAGCCCAGGCCAGTTGCAGAGGGTGACCAGCAAAAGATGTTGGATAGATGGACCCGACTTCGCCCTCCAATCTTTGGGTTGAGCGGGGAGAGGATGCTCAGGATTTCATCGATATGTGCAAGGACAGACTGCACAACATGAGGATTTTGGAGTCCCATGGATTGGATTTCACCACATTTCAGTTAGAGGGCAGAGCTCGCAGGTGGTGGCAGTCATATATTCTCAGCAGACCAGCAGATTCTCCTCCTGTCACTTGGGACCAGTTCGCTCAGCTATTTCTAGACAGATACATTCCACCTTCTGAGAGGGAGGAGCTACGGGATCAGTTTGAGCGACTAGAGCAATGGCATATGTCAGTGACTGATTATGAGGCTAGATTTTCTGAGTTATCTCGCCATGCCATTATGATATTGCCTACTGATGCCGAGAGGGTGCGACGGTTTGTGTCAGGCTTGCATCCAGGTATTAGAGCCTCTATGGCCCGAGAGGTGGAGATGGGTACCCCCTACCATCTTGTAGTTGAGGGGTATCGGTTGAGGAGCAGGGAGCAGGGTCAGCAGGGTCAATGGGACAAGAGGGTAAGATTCTCAGGAGAGTTCATGGATGTTTCAGCTAGGAGCAGGGGTCAGTTCGGGGGTGGTCAGCCCAACAGACATTCATATTCAGCATCCCCACTACCCCCTCGAGGTGGTTCAGTGAGGCCTCAGTTCGGCGCTATGCCAGAGCGTTCCTATCGTCCTCCAGCCAACCAGGGTGCGCCCAGCGGTTATTCCAGTCATCAGAGATCCTCTAGTTCCTATTTCAGTGCCTTACCAGAGGGTTCACCCCGCCCTTCATCTATTCAGGGTTCGTCCTCTTTCGGGCAGCGGGCTGTAGCACTAGGAGGTTATTTTGAGTGTGGGGAGCCGGGTCATACGTGGAGGTATTGTCCCAGGTATCGGGGCAAGGCTGTGCAACAAAGTTATCAGCCTAGGAGTTCAGCACCAGCAATCCGGCCACCTCGAGGTGGAGGACAGGTCGGCAGGGGTCGTCCTAGAGGGGGAGGCCAACCAGGAGGAGGTCAGTTAGGTCCTGTTCACTCTAGGGGAGTTCAGTCCTCCGGAGCCTCAGCCAGATTCTATGCCATTCCGGCCAGATCAGATGCAGTGGCCTCAGACGCCGTAATCACAAGTATTATCTCAGTATGTGGTAGAGAGGCTTCGGTACTATTTGATCTAGGATCCACGTATTCATATGTTTCAATACTATTTTCTCATTTTCTAGGTGTCCCTCGTGAGTCCTTGGGTTCTCCTATATATGTGTCCACTCCTTTAGGCGATTTTGTGGTGGTAGACCGGGTCTACCGGTCTTGTGTGATCCCTTTATGTGGTCTCGATACCAGAGTAGATCTTTTATTGCTGGATATGATTTAATTTGAGGTTATCCTAGGCATGGATTGGCTATCGTCTTATCATGCTGTGTTAGATTGCCATGCCAAGACAGTCACTTTAGCCATGCCTGAGTCGCCTAGGCTAGAGTGGAGGGGTTCTTCAATTAGTGCCTCCAGCCGGGTCATTTCTTTCCTGAAGGCTCGGCATATGGCCGAGAAGGTTTGTTTGGCTTACCTTGCTTATGTGCGGGACACCACCGTCGAGTCTCCGACCATTGATTCAGTGCTGGTGGTGCGAGAGTTTTCAGACGTATTTCCTTCAGATCTTCCAGGCATGCCTCCAGATCGAGACATTGATTTCCGTATTTATTTAGCTCCAGATACTCAACCTATTTCCATTCCCCCGTATCGTATGGCTCCTAAGGAGTTGAAAGAGTTAAAGGATAAACTTGAGGAGTTGTTGGATAAAGGGTTCATCAGGCCGAGTGTGTCGCCGTGGGGTGCTGCAGTCTTATTCGTGAAGAAGAAGGATGGGTCTATGCGGATGTGTATTGATTACCGCCAGCTGAATAAGGTTACTATTAAGAATAAGTATCCTCTGCCGCACATCAATGGTTTAATTGACCAGTTGCAGGGTGCTCGTGTGTTTTCCAAGGTTGATTTGAGATCGTGTTATCATCAGTTGAAGATTCAGGCTTCAGATGTTCCGAAGACTGCATTTTGTACCAGATATGGCCATTATGAGTTCCTGGTGATGTCCTTTGGTTTAAGTAATTCCCCAGCAGCATTCACGGACTTGATGAATAGGGTATTCATGCCGTATATTGATTCCTTCATCATCGTCTTCATTGATGACATCTTGATTTATTCGCGGAGCCTGGGTGAGCATGAACAGCATTTGGGAGTTGTGCTCCAGACCTTGCGGGAACAGAAGTTGTATGCTAAGTTCTCCAAGTGCGAGTTCCGGTTAGATTCCGTGGAATTTTTGGGGCATGTGGTATCCGGAGAAGGTATCAAAGTTGATCCTTAGAAGATTGAGGCGGTTCAAAGTTGGCCGCGTCCTACTTCAGCTTCTGAGATCAGGAGTTTCTTGGGCCCAGCATGCTATTATCGCAGATTCGTGGAAGGGTTCTCTTCTATTGCAGCTCCATTGACCAGATTGACTTAGAAGAATGCCCTATTCCGGTGGTCCGACGAGTGTGAGGCGAGCTTTCAGAAGCTCAAGTCAGCTTTGACCTCAGCACCAGTTCTGTCATTGCCTTCCGGTTCTGGGATGTATACCGTGTATTGCGGCGCTTCACGCGTCGGGTTGGGATGTGTGTTGATGCAGGATGGCAGAGTTATTACTTATGCTTCGTGCCAGCTGAAGGTTCATTAAAAGAATTATCCTGTGCACGACTTAGAGTTGGCAGAGATTGTTCATGCTTTGAACATTTGGCGACACTACTTGTATGGGGTGTCTTGTGAGGTTTATATAGACCACCGCAGTCTGCAGCATTTGTTTAAGCAGATGGACCTTAATTTGAGGCAGCGGAGATGGCTTGAGTTGTTAAAAGATTATGATCTCACTATTTTGTATCACCCGGGCAAGGCGAATGTAGTAGCAGATACTTTGAGCAGGAGGGCAGCGAGTATGGGTAGCCTGGCCTACATTGCAGCGGAGGAGAGACCTTTAGCCTTGGACATTCGGTCCTTGGCCAATCACCTTGTGAGATTGGACCTTTCGGAGCCTCGTCGAGTTTTGGCTCATGTAGTTGCTCAATCTTCATTGTTGAGGGAGATTAAGGCTCGACAGTTTGATGATCCATGCCTTGCAGAGCTTCGGGATACGGTGGTCCAGGGCAGGACCAAGGAGGTTACTTTGGGAGAGGATGGTGTCTTGAGGCACCAGGGCCGTTTATGTGTTCCTAATATTGATGGCCTGAGGAAGAGAATTTTAGAAGAGGCCCACAGTTCTCGGTATTCTGTTCATCCGGGTGCGACAAAGATGTACCGTGATTTGAAGCAGCACTACTGGTGGAGGCGGATGAAGAA
>ML298177.1:0-34262 GCA_005239495.1 Nicotiana undulata | reverse complement strand
TTGTGACGCCATATGTACCATGAAACTATGTTTTAGCATCGTGTTATTCTTCTGAGGCCTTATGGTAAGTAGAAATTGTGAAATACATGGGAGCGGGCCGAACGCCACGGCAGTGTTGAAAGTGATTGAAAATATATGCGATCAGGCCGTACGCCACGGCAGAGTTGAAAATAAATTGTGAAATACATGGGAGCGGGCCGTACGCCACGACAGTGTTGAAAGTAATTGAATATATATGGGATCGGGCCGTACGCCACGGTAGTGTTGAAAAGAAATTGAAATGAATATGGGATCGGGCCATGCGCCACGGCGAGTGTAGAAGGTACCTTATGGGAGAGGGTCGTGCGCCTCGCCGGATCTAAGAATTTGTGATTATTGTTTCGTTCGGCGGTCTTACCTTGGAAGTGCTTTATTGTTTAGTTTAGAAATTGTTTGGATTTTTGTTTTCTGCTTTTGATATATATACTTGTTTCTTATTTTCCTGACATGCCTACTATATTTCATCATATTCTATCATATGTTATCACTGCTGGACCTTAGTGAGTATCGAGTCGACCTCTCGTCACTACTTCTTCGAGTTTAGGCGGGATACTCACTGGGTACATATTTATTTAATATGTACTCATGCTGCAATTTCTTTTCTTTTCTGTACTTGACTGTACAGGTCCGGAGGCTGGCATGTCTGGCTATCAGGTCGGTGCTAGATATTGATAGCGTGGTCATTCTTCACGGTGAGATGCTTTCCCGGCGACTTCCTAGCAGCACCCTGGAGCTCTTTTGTTATATTTCTCTTTCCATTTCATTCAGACGGAGACTCTGTATATATTGTAGTCATTGTATATTCAGTAGTTGCCCATGACACTCGTGACACTAGTTCCTGGCACACACGCGTAGTGTATATATATATATCTTTTGGGTTCGGGTTGTACAGGCATGTGTATGTTTTATTTCGGCTTTGTATCTACTATGACTTTACCTTTGCTCAAGGCTAGTATCATGTTAGTTGTTATAAACTGGTAAATCTTTGACTTGTTTAATTAGATGGGAAGGGTATCACTTAGTGTAATTTGTGTTGGCTTGCCTAACCCCGTCGTTGGGCGCCATCACGACTCGGATTAGGATTCTGGGTCGTGACAGCGTGCTATCAGAGCCCTAGGTTCACGAAAGTCTCACGAGTCACGGGCAGGCCCAGTAGAGTCTTGCGGATCGGTACGGAGACATCTGTACTTATCTTCGGGAGTCTATGGTGTGTTAGGAAACTTCCCTTTATTCATATCCTGTCGTGCAATCTATGATGTACCCAAACTTGTTCTTCTATTTATCTCACAGATGGTGAGGACGCGTGCATCCAATGTTCCTGGTCCGGGAGAGGCCGCTGCCCCGGCTGCCCAAGGTCGGGGTAGAGGCAGGGGACGAGGGCGTCCCAGAGCTACGCCAGTGGCACCACCAAAGGACCCTATTATGGAGGGGCAGGATGAGGTGCCTCCAATAGCTCCTGCTCCAGTGGATTTCATGATGGGGCCAGGCTTCCAGGAGGTCATGGGCCGTATGCTGAGATTTATGGACACTATATCTCAGGCTGGTTTATTTCCAGCCGACCTTGCTACTTCTCAGGCGGGAGAAGGAGTCCAGAATCCTATCGCTCAGGCCATAGGTCAGGCAGCAGCATCACGTCATACCCAGGGCACACCGCCCGTGGGAGGGGTTCAGCCCGTAGTAGCAGCCCTAGAGCCCAGGCCAGTTGTAGAGGGTGACCAGCAAAAGATGTTGGATAGGTGGACCCGACTCCGCCCTCCACTCTTTTGGGGTGAGCGGGGAAAGGATGCCTAGGATTTTATTGATAGGTGCAGGGACAGACTGCACAACATGAGGATTTTTGAGTCCCATGGAGTGGATTTCACCACATTTCAGTTAGAGGGCAGAGCTCGCAGGTGGTGGCAGTCATATATTCTCAGCAGGCCAGCAGATTCTCCTGTTGTCACCTAGGATCAGTTCGCTAAGTTATTTCTAGACATATACATTCCACCTTCTGAGATGGAGGATCTACGGGGTCAGTTTCAGCGACTAGAGCAGGGGCAGATGTCAGTGACTGATTACGAGGCTAGATTCTCCGAGTTGTCTCGCCATGCCCTTATGATATTGCCTACTGATGCCGAGAGGGTGCGGCGGTTTGTGGCAGGCTTGCATCCAGGTATTAGGGCCTCTATGGCCAGAGAGGTAGAGATGTGTACCCCATACCAGCTTGTAGTCGAGATAGCCCGACGCATTGAGGGCTACCGTATGAGGAGCAGGGAGCAGGGAGCAGGGAGCAGGGTCAGCCAGGTCAGCAAGACAAGAGGGCCAGGTTCACAAGTGACTTCAGGGGTGCTCCAGCTAGGGGTAGAGGTCAGTTTGGAGGCGGCCAGTTTAGTAGGCCCTCATATTCAGCACCTCCACTACTTCCCAAGGGTATTTCAGCGAGGCCTCAGTTCGACGCTATGCCAGAGCGTTCCTATCGTCCCCCAGCCACCCAGGGTGCACCCAACAGTTATTCCAGTAATCAGAGATGCTCTAGTTCCTATTTCAGTGCCTTACCAGAGGGTTCACACCGCCCTCCAGCTATTCAGGGTTCTTCCTCTTTCGGGCAGCGGGCTGTAGCACCAGGAGGTTTTTTCGAGTGTGGGGAGTCGGGTCATACGTGAAGGTTTTGTCCCAAGTATCGGGGCAAGGCAGTGCAACAAAGTTATCCGCCTAGGAGTTCAGCACCAGCAGTCCAGCTGCCTCATGGTGGAGGACAGGTCAGCAGGGGTCGTCCTAGAGGGGGAGGCCAGTCAAGAGAAGGTCAGTTAGTTCATGTTCACTCTGGGGGAGTTCAGTCTTCAGGAACCTCACCCAGATTTTATGCCATTCCGGCCAGATCAGATGCAGTGGCCTCAGACGCCGTAATCACAGGTATTATCTCAGTATGTGGTAGGGAGGCTTCGGTACTATTTGATCCAGGATCCACGTATTCATATGTCTCCGTACTATTTTCTCATTTTCTGGATACCCCTCGTGAGTCCTTGTGTTCTCCTATATATGTGTCCACTCCTGTGGGTGATTCTGTGGTGGTAGACCGAGTCTACCGGTCTTGTGTGGTCACTTTCTGCGGTTTCGATCCCAGATCAGATCTTTTATTGCTGGATATGATTGATTTTGAGGTTATCCTAGGCATGGATTGGCTATCTCCTTATCATGCTATGTTAGATTTCCATGCCAAGACAATCACTTTAGCCATGCCTGAGTCGCCTAGACTAGAATGGAAGGGTTCTTCAGCTAGTGCCTCCAGCCGGGTTATTTCCTTCCTAAAGGCTCGACATATGGCCGAGAAGGTTTGTTTGGCCTACCTTGCTTATGAGCAGGACACCACCGGCGAGTCTCCTACCATTGATTTAGTGCCTGTTGTTCGAGAGTTTTTGGATGTGTTTCCCTCGGATCTTCCACGCATGCCTCTAGATCGAGATATTGACTTACGTATTGATTTGGCTCCAGATACTCATCCTATTTCCATTCCCCCCTATCGTATGGCTCCTAAGGAGCTGAAGGAGTTGAAGGAGCAGCTTGAGGAGATTTTGGCCAAGGGGTTCATCAGGCCGAGTGTGTCGCCGTGGAGTGCTCCAGTCTTATTTGTGAAGAAGAAGGATGGGTCTATGCGGATGTGCATTGACTATTGCCAGCTAAATAAAGTAATCATCAAGAATAAGTATCCTCTGTCGGGCATCGATGATTTGTTTGATCAGTTACAGGGTGCTCGTGTGTTTTCTAAGGTTGACTTGAGATCGGGTTATCATAAGCTGAGGATTCGGGCTTCAGATGTTCCGAAGACTACATTTCGTACCAGATATGGCCATTTGGGGGCTACGTACGCGCCAAGTGACGGGAGTCCGCACGTACGCGCCAAGTTACATGCTTTCTCGTAATGCCTTAAATATGTTTTTCTCGTAATGCCTTATATGTTTTCCTTGAAATGCTTCATATGATTTATTGTGACGCCATATGTACCATGAAACTATGTTTTAGCATCATGTTATTCTTCTGAGGCCTTATGGTAAGTAGAAATTGTGAAATACATGGGAGCGGGCCGAACGCCACGGCAGTGTTGAAAGTGATTGAAAATATATGGGATCGGGCCGTACGGCACGACAGAGTTGATAAGAAATTGTGAAATACATGGGAGCGGGTCGTACGCCACGACAGTGTTGAAAGTAATTGAATATATATGGGATCGGGCCGTACGCCACGGTAGTGTTGAGAAATTATAAAATATATGGGATCGGCTCGTACGTCACGACAGTGTTGAAAATAAATTGTAATGAACATGGGATCGGGTCGTGCGCCACGGCGAGTGTAAAAGGTACCTTATGGGAGCGGGCCGTGCGCCCCGGCGGATCTAAGAATTTGTGATTATTGTTCCGTTCGGTGGTCTTACCTTGGAAGTGCTTTACTATTTAGTTCAGAAATTATTTGGATTTTTTTTCCTGCTTTTGATATATATACTTGTTGCTTATTTCCCTGACATGCCTACTGTATTTCATCATATTATATCATATGTTATCACTGCTGGACCTTAGTGAGTATTGAGTCGACCTCTCATCACTACTTCTTCGAGTTTAGGCAGGATACTCACTGGGTACATATTTATTTAATATGTACTCATGCTGCACTTTCTTTTCTTTTCTGTACTTGACTGTACAGGTCCAGAGGCTGGCACGTCTGGCTATCAGGTCGGTGCTAGATATTGATAGCGTGGTCATTCTTCACGGTGAGCTGCTTTCCCGGCGACTTCCTAGCATCACCCTTGAGCTCTTTTGTTATATTTCTCTGTCCATTTCATTCAGACGGAGACTCTGTATATATTATAGTCATTGTATATTCAGTAGTTGCCCATGACACTCGTGACACTAGTTCCTGGCATACACGCGTAGTGTAGATATATATCTTTTGGGTTCGGGTTGTACAGGCATGTGTATGTTTTATTTCGGCTTTGTATCTACTATGACTTTACCTTCGCTCAAGGCTAGTATCATGTTAGTTGTTATAACTGGTAAATCTTTGACTTGTTTAATTTGATGGGAAGGGTATCACTTAGTGTAATTTGTGTTGGCTTGCCTAACCCCGTCGTTGGGCACCATCACGACTCGGATTAGGATTCTGGGCCGTGACAAAAGGTATTGGTGATACACATGGGATCGGGCCATACGCCACGGCGAGTTTAGAAGGTACCTTATGGGAGCGGGCCGTACGCCACGGCGGATCTAAGAATTTGTGATTATTGTTTCGTTCAGTGGTCTCACCTTCGAAAGTACTTTATTGTTTAGTTCAGTAGTTGTTTGGATTTATGCTCTTGATGTATACTTGTTGCTTATTTCCTAACATGTCTATTGTATTTCATAATAATCTATCATATGTTATTACTGTTGGACCTTAGTGAGTATCGAGTCGACCTCTCGTCACTACTTCTTCGAGTTTGGGCGGGATACTCACTGGGTACATATTTATTTAATATGTACTCATGCTGCACTTCTGTACTTAACTGTATAGGTTCTGAGGCCGGTGCTTCTGGTTATTGTATCGGAGATAGATTCTGAGCTTGTGGAATTGACTTCACGTTGAGCTTCTTCCTTTGGCAATTCCCAGCAGCACCATGGAGATTTCACTTACTTTTGTTATTTTCCCCGTCTATTTCATCCAGACTGTGGATTTTGTATATATATTACTTTCCTTTGTATATTCCACTAGTATGCCCATGACACTCGTGACACTAGTTCTTGGCACACGCGTAGTGTATATTTTGGTGTTTGTGTTGTTTAGGCATTCATACGCTTTATTTTGGCCACTTAGTGATATGCTTTTATTTTCGTATCCGGCTATCATCATGTTTAACTGTTTAAAATTGGTAACTATTGACTTGTTTAATCAAATGGGAAGGGTAACACTTAGTGTAATTCATATTTCCTTGCCTAACCCCGTCATTGGGCACCATCACGACCTAGATTAGGATTCTGGGTCGTGACAAGCGCCATGCCGGAGAGTTCTAACCGCCCACCAGCCATTCAGGGTTACTCTGGCAGGTATTCAGGTCATCAGTGATCTTCTAGTCCTTACTTCAGTGCCATGCCAGAGGGTTCTCACCGTCCCCCAGCTATCCAGGGTTCTTCTTCAGGGCAGCATGCCATGCCACCAGCGAGGTCATATGAGTGTGGAGAGTCAGGCCATATGAGGAGGACTTGTCCCAGGTTTCGGGTCAGGGCTGTCCAGCAGAGTTACCAGCCTACATACTCAGCACCGGTGCCCCGTCCACCCAGAGGTGGAGGATAGGCTTGTAGAGGTCGTCCTAGAGGTGGAGGCCAGGTAGGGGGAGCTCAGCTAGCTCCTATTCAGTCCAGCGGAGGTCAGTCTTCAGGTACACCATCCAAATTCTATGCTATTCCAGCCCGAGCATATGCAGTGGCCTCAGATGCCATGATCAAATGTACTATTTTAGTATCTGGTAGGGAGGCATCAATGCTATTTGATCCAGGATCCACTTATTCATATGTGTCAGCTTTATTTGCTTGTTTTATAGATGTTCCTCGCGAGTCCTTGGATTCTCCTATATATGTGTTCACTCCTATGTGCGATTCTGTGGTGGTAGACCGGATCTATCGGTCTTGTGTGATCATCTTCTGTGGATTCGAGACCTGAGCGGACCTCCTGTTGCTCGACATGGTTGATTTTGAGATTATCTTGGGGGTGGATTTTCTATCTCCCTATCATGCCATCTTGGATTGCCATGCTAAGATGGTTACTTTGGCCATGCCTGAGTTGCCTAAGCTGGAGTGGAGAGGTTCCTCAGTTAGTGCAGCTAGTAGAGTTATTTCCTTCCGGAAGGCTCGACATATGGTCGATAAGGGTTGTCTGGCGTATCTTGCTTATGTGCGGGACACCACCGCCGAGTCTCCGACGATTGATTCAATTCCAGTTGTTCGAGAGTTTGCTGATGTCTTTCCTTCAGACCTTCCGGGCATGCCTCCGGATCGTGATATCAATTTCTTTATTGATGTAGATCCAGGAACTCAGCCTATTTCTATTCCCCCATACCGTATGGCTCCGAAGGAATTGAAGGAGCAGCTTGAGGAGTTGTTGGCTAAGGGGTTTATCAGATTGAGTGTGTCGCCGTGGGGTGCTCCAGTCCTATTTGTGCAGAAGAAGGATGAGTCTGTGCGGATGTTTATTGACTACCGCCAGTTGAACAAGGTCACCATTAAGAACATATATCCTTTGCCGTGCATTGATGATTTGTTTGACCAGTTGTAGGGTGCTAAGGTGTTTTCTAAGATTGATTTGAGATCGGGGTATCACCAGCTAAAGATTCGAGCCTCGGATGTTCCGAAGACTGCTTTTCGTACGAGATATGGCCATTATGAGTTCCTAGTGATGTCCTTTGGCTTGACTAATTCCCCAGCAGCATTCATGGACTTGATGAATAGGGTGTTCAGACCATATATTGATTCCTTTGTCATTGTCTTCATTGATGACATCTTGATTTACTCACGTAGCTTGGGCGAGCACGAGCAACATTTGAGAGTTGTGCTCCAAACCTTTCGGGAACAGAAGCTATATGCTAAGTTCTCCAAGTGTGAGTTTTGGTTGGATTCCGTGGCATTTTTGGGGCATGTAGTATCCGGAGAAGGTATCAAGGTTGATCCTCGGAAGATTGAGGCAGTTCAGAGTTTGCTGCGACCTACTTCAGCTACAGAGATCAGGAGTTTCTTGGGTCTAGCAGGCTACTATCGACGATTTATGGAGGGCTTTTCTTCCATTGGAGCCCCGTTGACTAGATTGACTCAGAAGAATGCCCTGTTCCGATGGTTTGACGAGTGTGAGGCGAGCTTTCAGAAGCTCAAGACAACATTGACCTCAGCACCAGTTCTAGTATTGGCTTCCGGTTCTGGGATGTATACAGTGTATTGCGACGCTTCACGCATTGGCTTGGGATGTGTATTGATGCAGGAAGGGAGAGTGATGGCTTATGCTTCGCGCCAACTGAAGATTCATGAGAAGAATTACCCTGTGCAGGATTTGGAGTTGGCGGCGATTGTTCATGCTCTTAATGTTTGGAGGCATTACTTGTATGGGGTATCTTGTGAGGTTTATACAGACCACCGCAGTTTGCAGCACTTGTTCAAGCAGAGGGATCTTAATTTGAGGCAGCGGAGGTGGCTTGAGTTGCTGAAGGATTATGACATCACCATTCTTTATCACCCGAGCAAGGCGAATGTGGTGGTAGATGCTTTGAGTAGGAAGGCAAAGAGTATGGGTAGTTTGGCTTACATTATAACGAAGGAGAGACCTCTAGCCTTGGACATTCAGTCCTTGGCTAACCTCTTTGTGAGATTAGATCTTTCATAGCCTCGTCGAGTTCTAGCTCATGTGGTTGCTCAGTCTTCATTAGTGGGGGAGATCAAGGCTCGACAGTATGATGATCGGTGTTTGGCAGAGCTGCGGGAGACAGTGGTTCAGGGTAGTACCAAGGAGGTTACTATTGGTGAGGATGGTGTTCTGAGACTTCAGGGTCGTTTGTGTGTTCCTAACGTTGATGTCTTGAGGTAGAGGATTCTAGAGGAGGCACAGGGTTCTCGGTATTCTATTCACCCTGGTGCTACGAAGATGTATCATGATTTGAAGCAACATTTCTAGTGGAGATGGATGAAGAGGGACATTGTGGAGTATGTGGCTAGGTGTCTTAATTTCCAGCAGGTTAAATGTGAGCACCAGAGGTCAGGAGGCCTGCTTCAGCAGATGCCCATTCTTGAGTGGAAGTGGGAGCGCATTACTATGGACTTCGTGGTTGGGTTGCCTCGGACTTTGCGGAAGGTTGACGCGGTTTGAGTCATTGTGGATAGGTTGACCAAATCGGCGCATTTCATTCATATAGCTACTACTTATACTTCTGAGAGGCTAGCCCAGATCTACATTCGGGAGATAATCCGATTACACGGTGTGGCGGTGTCCATTGCATAGTGAGATGGGTACCCAGATAGATCTCAGCACAGCATTTCACCCGCAGACTGATGGCCAGTCGGAGCATACAGTTCAGATATTGGAGGATATGCTCAGGGCATGTGTGATTGACTTTGGAGGTCAGTGGGACCAGTTCTTGCCTTTGGCCGAGTTTGCTTACAATAATAGTTAACAGTCCAGCATTGAGATGTCTCCATTTGAGGCTTTATATGGTCGGCGATGTCGTTCTCCTATCGGGTGGTTTGATCCTGGTGAGGCTAAGTTATATGGCACAGACCTGGTGAGGGATGCCTTGGAGAAAGTAAAGTTAATTCAGGAGAGGCTCCGTACAGCACAGTCCAGACAGAAGAGTTACGCGGATCAGAAGGCACGTGATATATCATTTATGGAGGGAGATAAGGTTCTGCTGAAGGTTTCGCCAATGAAGGGCATTATGAGATTCGGGAAGAAGGGCAAGCTGAGCCCGAGGTTCATAGGTCCTTTTTAAGTATTGAGGAGAGTTGGAGAGGTTGTTTATGAGCTTGACTTACCCCAGCTTATCAGGGGTTCATCTAGTATTTCATGTATCCATGCTACGGAGATACCACGCTGACTTCTCTCACGTGGTTGATTTCAGCACTATTCAGTTTGATGAGAGGTTGGGCTACGAGGAGGATCCAATTGCTATTGTTGATAGACATGATCACCAGTTGAGATCCAAGAGAGTTTCTTCCGTAAAGGTCCAGTGGAGGGGCCAACCGGTCGAGGAGGCGACTTGGGAGTCTGAGGAGGACATGCAGAGCAGATATCCGCACTTATTCAGCACTTCAGGTATGATCCTAGACCCGTTCGAGGACGAACGTTTGTTTAAGAGGTTGAGAATGTAATTACCCGACCGGTTGTTTTGCGTATTAAGACCCCGTTTCCCTAAATAAGACTTCCCGTAGCGGCTTATAGTGATTTATGACTTGTGCGTATGCCCGTAATGGGTTTTGGATGACCCGGGAGCATTTCGACGCCAAACAGCAAAAATAGAGTTTCCTTAAGTTCATAATTTGGTTTGGAACGTGTTTTTGTGTTACCCAGGTCCGAACGGAATTCTGAGACAAAATTCTGAGACCGGGAATAGTTCCGTTATGGCATTCATGACTTGCCTCCAAAATTTGTTGTCATTCTGAGTAGTATAGGTCGGTTCGGCGCATTGAAACCGAATTCAAGAACTTGAATTTTCTTAAGTTTGATTCTAGGGGTTTTGAGGTGTGATTTTGAGTTTTAGCATTGTTTTGGGTGTTCTGAAGGCTTGAGCGAGTCCGCAATATGATTTAGGACTTGTTGGTATAATTGCACGAGGGCTCGGGTGGGCCCGGGTGCCTCCCGAACACCAAACGGGGCCAAAAACCAACAGCTTCAGCTGCTGGGGCACCTGAACTGGTGTGACAGCAGGTGCGGTTGCCCAGTCGCAGGTGCGAGACCACCCCTGCGGTCAAGGCCTCGCAGGTGCGGCCCCAGGGGAGATGGTCCAAGTCCGCAGGTGCGGAACTTTCTCCGCAGGAGCGGATCCGCCGGTGCGGAAACCCTTCCGCAGGTGCGATCCCCAACCTCCTTGCCAACTTCCGCAGGTGCGAGACCGCAGGTGCGATCCTCGAGCCGCAAGTTCAAGATCACTGAAGGCAGTGAGCTCCTTTTTAATACGGGACTTAACCATTTTTCACCATTTCTTCTCCACCATAGGCGATTTTGAGAGCTCACAAGAGGATATTCAGCCTAGCTACTAAGAGGTAAGTAATTTCCATTTAAATGTTGGTTTATTACATCAAACCTTAGGTAGATTAACACCAATTAGTGCAAATCAAAGGGGTTAGAGTGGAAACCTAGGGTTGATGAACTTTAGAGAATTTCACCACTTATCTACCATGAAATCATGCAAAAACTATACATTAATGATCCTTAGGTTATGGGTGAGTGTTTTCTTTGAAAATTTTCAGAATCCGAGCAGGTGGGCCTGGGGGTGTATTTTGGGATTTCTTCAAGAATGATGATTTAGCTAAACTAGTAAGAGAATTCCATACTTTTGAGTGTATATTAACATATTTTATAACATTTGACTAGTTTCGAGTCCTTGGGTGACGAGTTGGGAGTTTCGGGCGCGTTCTTGACCCGGGAAGTAGGTTCTACGCGAGGTGAGTCTCCTTTCCAACCTTGTAAGAGGGAATTGTCCCCATAGGTAAATGTAAATGATTGAATTATCCTTATTTGCGGGTGGCTACACACGCGCAAAGTGACGAGAGTCCGTGCGTAGCTACTACTATGATATGTCGGGTAGAATTTAGGATTCCACAAGCATGCCTTTATGTGCCTTACGTGTATCTTTACATGTGTTCCTAGTGCTTATTATCTTTGACATTGACATGAGGATATTAGGAAGTTATGTGTATGTTTAAGTGCTTAAATCTCTAATTTTAAGTATAATCCATGATAAATTCCTGAATTTCCTGATGATTCTGTGTATGTCTACGAGCACCGTGTCACATGTATGATTCGTGAGTGGGGTAGACTTATATTTATGTCCACCGCGTCGCATGAACGATTCGCGAGCTGGGTAATAGATGCATCTATGGTTTGTGTCGCTCGACCCTTGGCAGTGCACATTTATTTTTGCGTCGCTTCGGTCGTACGCTTCGGCATACTATGTGCTATGTATTTGACTGAGAGTCTTGTTATTATTATTATTAAATAAATTGCTTCATGTGGAAGGGGAAATTGGTGTTTGTGATAATTTCCATTTGACTCATGAGAATAAATACAGTTTTATATAATTGATAGTTCATGCCGTAGTTATTTCCATGACTACTATTCCTGTCTAGACTTAGTAAATTACATTATTTGTTATTGACCCTAATAAGTACCACATCTACCTCTCGTCACTATTTCTTCGAGTTTAGACGGGATACTCACTGGGTACATATTTTTTTATATGTACTCATGCTACATTACTGTACTTAATTGTACAGGTTCTGAGGCAGGTGCATCTGGTTATCATATCGGAGCGCGATCTTGGGGGTACCATCTGGATTAGACTACACGGTGAGCTGCTCTTCCTGGCGTTCCTCAGCAGCACTGTGGAGTTTTCTATTATTTTTGGATATTTCTGTCTACCCCTTCAGACAGTTGTACATTTATTTTGTCTATTTTGTATATTCCACTAGTCGCCTGTGGACTTGTGACACTAGGTCTTGGCACAAGTAGTTGGTTTTTCCTAGTATTTTTCTATATTGTGTATGTTGGAAAACGATCTTTTGAGTTTCAATTAATCAAGTTGCATCACTTGACTATTTTCCTTAAATGATTTCCTAACATAAAATTTGGCAAGTACTTAACTATCCAACTAAGAGGATTAACTTCGGTAGTGAACTAGTGTTGACTTGCCTGACTCCGATGTTGGGCGCCATCACGACCTGAGTAGGAATTGGGGTCGTGACACTTAGAGTAGAGAACCTTCTAGAAGGGGTTCATGTGTAATAATATAAAGATAGTGGGTACATTTTCTGAGAAAAAGGTTAAAAAATATCAGAACATTCTAGATTAGGTCAGCTGGAGAAAATCTGTTAAAAAAAAGATTCCCTTATCCCTTAATTTAAGGGAAAGGGAACATGGAAATGAGGGCAGGGTGTGCTCTATATAAAGAGACTCTCATTCCCTGAAAAGGGGAGAGAAAAAATACCTACACACACACGAAAATTCTAAGGATTTTGGTTATTAGTTTTTCTTTGGTCTTTCTTGGGTATTCTGGATTTTCAAAGAATTCTAAGGGTTCTAACTCGAATTTCTGGTGTTATTTAATTTCCTACTGATCTTGCTTTGATTCGGGTTTTGCTGCTGATCTGATGTTCCTTTGTTGCTACTTCTTCCATTTTCCTTGTTGATTTTCAACTTCTCCCTGGACCTTTATTTGGTCCAGATTTCTTCTGGTTCCTTTTCTCTTTTAAAGGTATGTAATATCTCACCTTTCAATGAGATTTTCATATCTGAAATTTGTTTCTCATAATTGTATTTAATTTGTATTTGTGGTTAAAGTTCTTCTCCTTACGCTTGCACAATAACCTGAATTCTACACTTCTCTTTCATATATGTTTGGTACTGTTTGATTCCTGCTGGTTTAAGCTATGACAATATATAGTTTTTCTTTCTTGTGTTGTTAATAAATTGAATGTTACTTAGGGTTTGCCTCAGTTCCTACTGAGAAAATCTGCATTAGGGTAGATGAATCTGACTTTATAACGGTCAGATTCACCTTATAATAATGGACAAATAATTACTTAATAGTTAGATTATCCTGTTAAAGAGATAAAAAATGCATGGAGGCATTAAGGTAGGGAGTCTGAACCCACAAATGTTCAGATTTACTCCTTAAGAAATGCCTGAGAATAGCCAAGGGTTCTTCTGGAAATACAAGCTGAAGTCTTGAAGGCTGCTAGCTCGCATAGGAGCAACAACTAGTTTTTACATCCCTCTTTATTTTTCTTATTAGTACAATCTGTATTTTATAGTTTAAGAGCAATGTAATAGCATATTTATAGTCTTTTATATACTTTTTTCTTCTTTTCAGTTGTAAATATTATTGGACTATATTAAAATTTATGTTTAGTTGTATTTCCTTAAATCTCGAATGTTGTTTTTTTCTAAAATTATTATAGAAGAAGTTATGATAGTTTGGGCCAGACTGATAGATGGCCTATTAAGGCCTAAATCTGTCTAAATCCAAGGCTATTGGGCCTAAGGGGTGCAAGGCCCAAAGCCTTAGTGCTATACTTCAGGCTTAAAGTGGTTACAACATAATTTATGTTATATTCTGATTATATGTTTAGTTAATATTGGAAAAGCATCAGGTTTTTCCACGTAATTTTGGTATTAAACTGAAATCCCAGCTATGCTACTAGAATTGCTGCTTTAAATCTATTCTGTTTTTTTGTTATAGCGTTTCCTTAAGCAATGTAGGGATTACAAACCTAATTGAACATAGTCTATCATGGCTGAGATTTAAAAACCGCTTTCTAAACAAAAATCATTAACAATCCAATTTTGCTACTCAAATATCACCTCCTGATTTTAAAATCCTTCCGAAACTGATCAAATAATTTCAACTAAAAAATCCTTTTTATCTTGAAGCAGTTTTAAGTTTTTCATTTGTGAAACAAGGAAGAGGACTTTTAAGATTCATGAATTGATTCGTTCATATGCATGAAAAATCCTTCGTCTAATTAAATGGGTCAAATGGTAGTGAAACCTTAATTGTCTTTATATGATATTATATCCGTAATTCAAATTTGCCTTACTTATTACCATACAAATGCGAAATGTGTTGGCATGTTTGTTCTTAATTGCTTAGCTAATCTATTTTGAATCATGTCAAACAACCAAATTAGGGAGGCCTAAAGTGATCAAAATCGGGCTAGACTAGGCCATAGCCCGATCTCATGACTTGATTTAGGATTTCTAGTTTAGATATAGTAAATCTCGAAAGCCTTTTAGATAGTGAATGCCTTAAACTTAGAAAAATAAGTCAATCATCGAAGTATACGTTTTACGTAACTTCGAATGAAACTAACTAAACCTTTTCACATATTGTGCATACGCTTACGTAACACAAATAAAAGGCTAAAATGAACACTAGTAGAGATACTTTTAGGAACGGATTTCTTAAAATTATCAGAATTACGTAAATGCCCGCGTGACGTGACTCCGGTTTCGTTTGACAACAAAAAAAAATACGCGTTTTCGCAACTTTATTTATCTCCTTGAATGAGTTCAGTGTCGAGAATTATGTACACATCTGCGTGACATGATTTTAGATACATTTTAAAATCTACGGGTTTTACGCATACGTGACCCGTCTCAAAAGAACTCCTTGAATACAAAAGAATGATAAAAGAGGTAAAAAGATAAAAATGCACATAAGTACAAAAGTAGTAATTAAACAATTTAGGCCAAGTTTAATCATTAAGCGACTGTTCTAGAACTACGGAACTCGGGAGTGCCTAACATCTTCTCCCGGGTTAACATAATTCCTTACCCGAATTTCTGGTTCGCAGACCTTTTTTTTACAGAGTCAAACTTCCTCGATTTGGGATATTAAAAATAAATGGTGTCCCGGAACACCGTAAAAAATCTGGGTGGCGACTCTGAATAAATAAAAATAAATCCCAAAATCGAATAATGTCACTTAAAGTGGAAAAAACCCCTTATTACCCTTACCAGTGAAAAAGGAGGTGTGACAGCTCTGGCGACTCTGCTGGGGAATGGAGACCTAGAATCTCTGGTTCAAGGATCAAGAATTCAAGCTTGTAATTTGATTTTACTTGGCTTTATTAATTGTGATATTACTGTGTTTTGTGCGCTCAAATGTGTTGTAACGACCCGGTCGGTCATTTTGAGAGTTAGCGCCCTGATCCCCTATTAAATGCTTCTCCCATGTCTATTTATGTTGTTGAAACTTGTCGGAGCGTTGAGTGGTGAAATCCGGAGTGATTTTGGACGCTTAGTCCTTGAATGTGGATTTTTGCTTTTGAAATCAGTCCGTAGCTAGAACTGTGTGAATACGGATCCGGAATGGAATTCTTTCGACTCCGTTAGCTCCATTGGATAATTCCAGGGTTAGGAGCGTGTTCAAAATATGTTTTCGAGGTTGGATTTAGGCTAGAATTGGCGAAAGTTAGAATTTCGGCGATTTCGGCCGATAGATGAAATTTTGATATCAGACCTGGAATGGAATTTCAAAAGCCACAGCAGGTCCGTAATTCCATTTATGACCTGTGTGCAAAATTTGAGGTAATTCGAATGAGTTTTGACGTGTTTCGGCATCGGATGTGAATTTTAGAAATTTCCTAAGTTCTTAGGCTTGAATCTATGCATATTTGATGATTTTGATATTATGAGATGTGATTTTTAGGCTCGAACAAGTTTTAATGAGGTATTAGGGTGGATTGGTAATTTTGGTTGAGGTCCCGGGGACCTCAGGTGTGTTTCGGGTGTTCAAACAGGCATTTTTGGCCTAATAGACTTAGCTGGTTTTTTTGGTTTTTCAACAGCAGTGTTTTATTCTCCGCAATCGCAAGAATTCATCCGTGATCGCATAAGGTAAGTATGAGAGGTCTGTGATTTGTTCTCGGCGATCGCACAATGCCAATCGCGATCACAGTGTGTGGGGGACTTGCTCTCCACAATCGCATATCATGGGTCACGATCGCAGAGGAGATCCTAGGTCCGAGGAAGGGTCAGCATTTATTCTACGCGGTCGCGCGTCCACAACCGCGATCACATAGTTGTAAGGTCAGAAAGTCCGCAATCGCAGTGAAGGCATTTCAGGCGTGTGTTGTATTACCCTCCGCGATCGCGACTCATTGTACGCGATTGCATAAGGCAATACCTGGGCAGACTTTTAAATACCCAAATCCGAGTGTTTACGTTATTTTCACCATTTTTTATTTGAGAGCTCGAGAGAGGCGATTTTTGGAGGCATTGGTACCTAGGTAACTTGGGTAAGTAATTTCTATGCATTATAGATCAATTTCCATGTTTCCAATCTTAAATTCAACCTTTAATTTCGAAAATTTTGGGTAGAAAATGGGAAAAATGGGATGAACTTCATAAACTAAATTATTGAGTTTTGATTGGGTGTTTGACCTCCGTTTTGAGACATTCTTATATGGTTAGACTCGTGAGTGGACGAATGAACGGAAAATATGATTTTTACCCGATTCCGAGATGTGGGCCCGGGGGACTTTTTGGGCGAATTTCCTAATTTCGCGTATTAGCTTAGAAATGATTAGCTATTTTGTTCCCTTGAAGTGAATTACATTATACAATCGAATTGAATAGATTTGGGCCACCCAGAGTCGGATACTCGTGGAAAGAGCGTGGTATTGAGTTGATTAGCGCAGTCAAGGTTAGTGGCTTGCCTAACTCTGTGTTGGGGATTTCCCTTAGGCATTTTTATACTGATTTTACTATGTGGACGCCGTGTACGTGAGGTGACGAGTGCATACACGGGTCATGGTTGCTAAAATTCCCGCTCTTCTTTCCACAACATAACTCATTTCATTCCTATATTACCGCTTCATGTTATAACTAATTAGTTAGCATAGGAATGAGCATGCCTACCTGTTTTCACTTGAATTCCCTGTATTTGCTATCATTTGCTCTATGCTTAGGTAGTTTTACCTTATTCTTGCCTATTGTTTTCTTGAATTGTTTAGTTAAGCCATATCCGATAACATTCTACATCTCATATTTAAATTTGGACTACGTACCGAGATCCAGGACCTTTCCCCCTGTACTGCATTGCATATTTAAATTGGGACTACGAACTGAGATCCAGAAGATTTCCCCCTATATTGCATAGCATATTTAAATTGGGACTACGGACCGAGATCCGGGAGCTTTCCCCCTATACTGCATTGCATATTTGCTGTTGAGACATATGTTGTGCTGAGCCGAGGGCCTTTCTTTATTATTCTTTCAGCTTTCCTTTAAATTCTACTTATTTTAGCTATTTATATGTCACTGTCAAACTTATAGCTGTCTTATTTTCAAACTCAGTAGAGCCTTAACCTGATCTCGTCACTACTTGACTGGAGTTAAGCTTGGCACTTACGGAGTACCGAATGTGGAGTACTCACGCCCTTTCCTGCGCATGTTTTCCCCATGTGCAGATCAGGGTACCAGTACACAGCGTTTTGGCTAGGAGTACTAGAGCAGCTGTCAGGAGACCGCGAGGTAATTCTATCGCGTTCGCAGAACCTCACGTGTCCCCATCTACTCTACTATAGGCATAGGAGATAGACATATACACATTTCCTTTATTCCGTTGTATAGAGCTATAGTTGTATAAAGCTTGTGACTTGGTGACATTCCGGGTTTTGGGAAAGTAAAAGATGTAGATGTCGAGCGGCTAAATTTTATAGTATTACTTTATTTTTACTGTTTTGTTATTATTTGTCTTATTTTTCCGCAATATAGGCTTACCTAGTCGTAGAGACTATGTGCTGTCACGAGACCGTTCAGAGGGTAAATTCGGGTCGTTACAAGTTGGTATTAGAGCGTCAAGGTTCATAGGAGTCACAAGTCACAAGACGGTTTATTAGAGTCTCGTGGATCGGTGCGGAGACGACCGTATCTATCTTCGAGAGGCTATGTAACTGTTAAGAACAATCATATTCTATGGAATTCTGTATCGTGCTAGTTGTTGTCATCAAAATCCTTAAACTCTATTCTATTCTTGCTTACAGATGCTTCGTACTCGTACCGGACGTACTGATGACCAGGCACCCGAGCCCACAGTCAGAGCTGTCAAAGGCAGGGGTCGGGGCAGAGAACGAGCACGTGGTGTAGCCCGAGAACCTGCGAGAGTAGAGGCAAAGGATTCCCCAACAACCACAGTTGGAGGGGCATAGGAGGGCCCTACTATTACTCCAGCCCTCTAGGAGACATTGGCTCAGTTCTTGAGTGCCTTCAGTACTCTGTCTCAGGCGGGACTACTTCCGATAGCCCCAGCTACATCCCAGGCCAGGGGAGGGACACATACTCCCGCAGCCCGTACTCCTGAGAAGAGGGTTCATATTGAGCAGGTTCCAGAGTATATTCCTTACCCCCAGTAGCTCCATCTCAGCATGAGACTAGGATAGTTGTTCCTGAGGCAGAGCAGCTCCGACTTGAGAGGTACAAGAAGTACCACCCACCTGAGTTCAGCGGACTAGCTTCGGATGACGCCTTGGGTTTTCTTGAGGGGTGTCTTCGCATTCTCCGCACTATGGGTATTGTGGATACGAGTGGGGTTTCTTTCACTGCTTTCCAGCTGAGGGGAGCAGCTTATCAATGGTGGCGTGGTTTTGAGCTTAGTAGTCTGGACAAGGCAGCTTCACTTACTTGGGCTCAGTTCTTAGAGATGTTCTTACTTGAGTTTGTCCCTCAGAGCCTCAAGGACGCTTGGCGTGAAAAGTTTGAGCAGCTACGCCAGGGTTTCATGACTGTGTCGGAGTATGCAGTCCGTTACAGCGATTTGGTTTTCCATGCACCAGCTTTGGTTGTCACTGTCAGAGAGAGGGTTCGACGTTTTATTGAGGGGCTCCACCCCAGTATTCGAACCAGCATATCCAAAGAGCTGGAGACAAATATCCCTTATCAGTAGGCCGTGAGTATTTCCCGGAGGATTGAGACCATGTTAGCCCTGGACAGGGAGGAGAGAGAGGCCAAGAGGTCTCGAGAGATTGGTCATTTTTCAGGAGCCCGTGCACCAGCAGCATATTATGGTAGGGGTTTTGTGAGTCGCCCTATTCATTCAGCTCTCCCAGCAGCCAGTGGTATTCCAGCTCCTCCTAGGCCTCAGGAGCCTTATTATGCACCACCAGTATCTCAGATGCCTCCTGCTCGAGGTGCTATCACCGTCCAGTCCAGCAGGCCAGTTCAGAGTCAGCATCAGCCGCCACATCCTCCGAGAGTTATTTTGAGTGTGGTGACCCTCGTCATGTGATCAGAGATTGCCCCAGAGCTAGGAGGGGTGCACCACCTCAGACTTATCAGGTTCCACAACTTCCACCAGACCCTCAAGCTATTCTTCCAGCTCCAGCTGCTACCCCACCATCTCAGGCAGCTCAAGGTTGATGTCGGGGAGGTCGAGGTCGCCCTAGAGGGGGAGGCCAGGCCAGGTACTATGCTCTTCCAGCCCGATCCAAGGCCATTGCTTCAGATTCAGTCATTACAGGTATTGTTCCCGTTTGTCATAGGGATGCATCGGTATTATTTGACCCAGGCTCTACATATTCAATTGTGTCTTCTTACTTTGCTTCCCATCTGGGGATATCCCGGGATTCTTTGAGTTCCCTCGTTTATGTTTCTACTCCTGTGGGATATTCTCTTGTCATGGACCGCATATATCAGTCGTGTTTGATAGTTATCAGTGGTTTTGAGACCAGGGCTGATTTATTATTACTCAGTATGGTAGATTTCGACGTTATATTGGGTATGGACTGGTTGTCTCCCTACTATGCTATTCTTAATTTTCACGCCAAGACCGTGACACTGGCTATGCCAGGATTACCGAGGTTAGAGTGGAGAGGTTCCTTAGAGTACACTCCCCATTGAGTCATTTCTTTTATTAAGGCTCAGCGGATGGTTGAAAAGGGGTGTGATGCGTATTTGGCCTATGTGAGAGATGTCAGTGCCGAGACCCCTACAGTTGAGTTTGTCCCCATTGTTAGAGACCATCCCGATGTTTTCCAGCTGATCTTCCGGGTATGTCGCCCGATAGAGACATTGATTTTGGCATTGACTTGTTGCTGGGCACTCAGCCCATTTCCATTCCTCCCTATCGCATGGCTCCTCCTGAGTTAAAGGAGTTGAAGGAGCAATTGTAGGAGTTGCTTGACAAAGGTTTCATCAGGCCTAGTGTATCACCTTGGGGTGCTCCGCTGTTATTCGTGAACAAAAAGGATGGTACGATGCGCATGTGTATTAACTACCGGCATCTGAATAAGGTGACAGTGAAGAACAGATACCCATTGCCCTGCATTGATGATTTATTTGACATGTTACAGGGTGCTAGGGTGTTCTCCAAGATTGATATTTGTTCGGTCTATCATCAATTGAAGATTCGGTAGCCGGATATCCCGAAGACTGCCTTCAGGACCAGATATGGCCACTATGAGTTCCTTGTTATGTCATTTGGGCTGACCAATGCCCCAGCAGCTTTCATGCACCTGATGCACAGCGTATTTCGGCCTTATCTTGATTCTTTCATAATCGTGTTCATTGATGAAATTCTGGTATATTCTCGGTCCCAGGAGGACCATGAGTAGCATTTGAGGACCGTACTTCAGACATTGAGAGAGAAGAAGTTGTATGCCAAATTTTCTAAATGTTAATTTTGGCTTGATTCTGTGGCATTCTTAGGCCATGTGGTATCTTCGGATGGGATCAAGGTAGACTCGAAGAAGGTAGAGGCAGTGCAGAGTTGTCCTAGACCGTCTTCAGCTACTGAGATCTGCAGTTTCCTCGGTTTGGCTAGGTATTATCGTTGTTTTGTGGAGGGATTTTCATCCATTTCAACGCCCATGACCAGACTGACCTAGAAGGGTGCACTTTTTATATGGGCTGAGGAGTGCAAGGAGAGCTTTCAGAAGCTCAAGACAGCCTTGACTACAACTCCAGTGTTAGTGTTATGCACAGGTTTAGGGTCTTATACAGTCTATTGTGATACGTCGAGGATTGGCCTAGGAGCGGTGTTGATGCAGGACGGTAGGGCGATTGCCTACGCGCCCAGACAGTTGAAGGTGCATGAGAAAAACTACCATGTTCATGATCTCGAGTTGGCAACGATTGTTCACGCCCTGAAGATATGGCGTCACTATTTATATGGTGTTCCTTGTGAGATATTCACGGATCACCGGAGTTTGCAGCACATATTCAGGCAGAAGGATCTCAATTTGTGTCAGCGTAGATGGTTGGAGTTACTCAAGGATTATGACATTACTATATTATACCACCCGGGGAAAGCCAATGTGGTGGCCGACGCCTTGATTCACTGGGCGAAGAGTTTGGGTAGTCTGGCATATCTTCGTCCAGCTGAGAGGCCCTTAGACTTGGATATTTAGTCCTTTTCCAGTCAGTTCGTGAGACTGGATCTTTCTGAGCCTCGCCGGGTATTTGCTTGTGTTGTTGCTCGATCATTTCTTTATGACCACATTCGGGAGCGCCAGTATGATGATCCCAACCTTCGGGCTCTTCACTATAGAGTTCGGCAGGGTGATGCCAGGGATGTGACCATAGGTGATGATGGTGTGATGAGGATGTAGGGTCGTATTTGTGTGCCCAATGTAGATGGACTTCGGGAGTTGATTCCTGAGGATGCCCATAGCTCGCGGTATTCCATCCATCCGGGTACCGCGAAGATGTACCAGGATCTGAGACAACACTATTGGTGGCGAAGGATGAAGAGGGATATAGCAGAGTTTGTAGCCAAGTGTCTCAATTGTCAGCAAGTCAAATGTGAGCATCAGAGACCGGGAGGATTACTTCAGCAGATTAAGCTTCCAGAGTGGAAGTGGGAGCGGATCACCATGGACTTTGTGGTTGGACTTCCTCGGACTGTGGGGAAGCATGATGCTATTTTGGTGATTGTGGACCGGCTGACCAAATCAGCCCATTTCATTCCAGTGTTGACTACATATTCTTCTGAGAGATTGGCCCAGATCTACATTCGGGAGATAGTCCGGTTGCACGGTGTGCCGGTGTCCATTATATCAGATTGAGGTCCTCAGTTCACCTCCCACTTCTGGAGAGCCTTTTATAGTGAGTTGGGTACCTAGATAGGCCTCAGCACATCATTTCACCCTCAGACGGACAGACAGTCCGAGCGCACGATTAAGATTCTCGAGGATATGCTTCGTGCCTATGTGATAGATTTTGGAGGGTCATGGGATCGATACTTGCCTCTTGCAGAGTTTGCTTATAATAACAGCTACCAGTCCAGCATTCAGATGGCACCGTATGAGGCTTTCTATGGTAGGCGGTGAAGGTCTCCAGTAGGATGGTCTGAGCCGGGAGAGGCCCGATTGTTGGGTACAGACTTGGTTCAAGATGCCCCGGACAAGGTGAAGGGATCCAAGAGAGACTTTGCACAGCTCAGTCCAGGCAGAAGAGTTATGCGGACCAGAAGGTTCGTGACTTGGCATTTACGACTGGTGATCGGGTTTTGCTTTGGGTATCGCATATGAAGGGCGTCATGAGATTCGGGAACAAGGGTAAGCTGAGTCCAAGGTTCATTAGCCCTTTTGAGGTGTTGCAGCGGGTTGGGGAGGTTGCTTATGAGTTGGCTTTGCCTCCCAACCTAGCAGGAGTTCACCCGATATTCCACGTTTCCATGCTCCGGAAGTACCACGGTGATCCGACTCATGTTTTAGATTTCAGCTTAGTCCAGTTGGACAAGGATCTATCATATGTTGAGGAGTCTATGGCTATATTGGACAGGCAGGTCAGAAATCTCAGGTCGAAGATTATTGCCTCAGTCAAGGTTCAGTGGAGGGGTCATCCGGTCGAGAAGGCAACTTGGGAGGCCGAGCAGGATATGCGGAGTCAGTACCCTCATCTTTTCACAGCTTCAGGTATGTTTCTACACCCGTTCGAGGACGAACGATTTTCTTAAGAGGGGGAGAATGTAACGACCCAGACGGTCGTTTTGAGAGTTAGCGCCCAGATTCCCTAATAATTGCTTCTCCCATGTCTATTTATGTTATTGAAACTTGTCGGAGCGTTGAGTGGTGAAATCCGGAGTGATTTTGGACGCTTAGTCCTTGAATGTGGATTTTTGCTTTTGAAATTATGTCGCAGCTAGAACTGTGTGAAGACGGATCCATAATGGAATTATGTCGACTCCGTTAACTCCGTTGGGTGATTTCAGGGTTTGGAGCGTGTTCGGAATATGTTTTCGAGGTCGGGTGTGGATTTATGCTTGAATTGGCGAAAGATAGAATTTCGGCGATTTCGGCCGATAGGTGAAATTTTGATATCGGACTGGAAATGGAATTCCGAAAGCGACAGCAGGTCCGTAATGCCATTTATGCTATGTGTGCAAAATGTGAGGTCATTCAGATGCGTTTTGACATGTTTCGACATCAGATGTGAATTTTAGAAATTTCCTAAGTTCTTAGGCTTGAATCTATGCATATTTGATGATTTTGATGTTATGAGATGTGATTTTTAGGCTCGAACAAGTTTTAATGAGGTATTAGGGTGGATTGGTAATTTTGTGCTGAGGTCCCGGGGGTTTCGGGTGTGTTTTGGGTGTTCAAACGGGCATTTTTGGCCTAATAGACTTATCTGGTTTTTCTAGTTTTTCAACAGCAATGTTTTGTTCTCCGCTATCGCAATAATTCATCCGCGGTCGCATAAGGTAAGTAGGGGAGCTCTATGATTTTTTCTCCGCGATCACACAATGCCAATCGCGATTGCAGTGTGTGGGGAACAAGGTCTCCGCGATCGCATATCATGGGTCGCGATCGCAGAGAAGATCCTAGGTCTGAGGAAGGGTCAGCATTTATTCTACGCGGTCGCGTGTCCACAACCGCGATCGAATAGCTGTAAGCTCAGAAGGTTCGCAATCGCAGACCCTTAATCGCGATTGCGGTGAAGTAATTTCAAGTGCGTGTTGTATTACCCTCCGCGATCGCGACTCGTTGTACGCGATCGCATAAGGCAATACCTGGGCAGTCTTTTAAAAACCCATATCCGAGGGGTTATGTTATTTTCACCATGTTTTATTTGCGAGCTCGGGAGAGGCGATGTTTGGAGGAATTTGCACCTGAGTAACTTGGGTAAGTAATTTCTATCCATTATAGATCAATTTCCATGTTTCCAATCTTAAAATCAACCTTTAATTTCGAACATTTTGGGTAGAAAATGGGAAATATGGGATGAACTTCATAGTCCAAATTATTGAGTTTTCATTGGGTGTTTGACCTCCATTTTGAGAGATTATTATATGGTTAGACTCGTGAGTGAACGAGTGACCGGAAAATATAATTTTAACCCGATTCCGAGACGTGGGCCCGGGGGACTTTTTGGGCGAATTTCCTAATTTCGCGTATTAGCTTAGAAATGATTAGCTATTTTGTTCCCTTGAAGTGATATTTACATTATACAATCGAATTGAATAGATTTGGGCCACCCGGAGTCGGATACTCGTGGCAAGAGCGTGGTATTGAGTTGATTAGCGCAGTCAAGGTAAGTGGCTTGCCTAACTCTGTGTTGAGGATTTCCCTTAGGCATTTTTATACTGATTTTACTATGTGGACACCGTGTACGTGAGGTGACGAGTGCGTAAACGGGTCATGGTTGCTAAAATTCCCGCTCTTATTTCCATGACATAACTCATTTCATTCCTATGTTACTACTTCATGTTATAACTGATTAGTTAGCATAGGAATGAGCATGCCTACCTATTTTCACTTGAATTCGCCGTATTTGCTATCATCTGCTCCATGCTTAGGTAGTTTTACCTTATTCTTGCCTATTGTTTTCTTGAATTATTTAGTTAAGTCGTATCCGATAACATTATGCATCTCATATTTCAATTGGGACTACGGACCGAGATCCGGGAGCTTTCCCCCTGTACTGCATTGCATATTTAAATTGGGACTACGGACTGAGATCCAGGAGCTTTTCCCCTGTATTGCATAGCATATTTAAATTGGGACTACGAACCGAGATCCGGGAGCTTTCCCCCTGTAGTGCATTGCATATTTGCTGTTGAGATATATGTCGTGCTGAGCCGAGGGCCTTTCTTTATTATTCTTTCAGCTTTCCTTTAAATTCTGCTTATTTTAGCTATTCATATGTCACTGTTCAAACTTATAGCTGTCTTATTTTCAAACTCAGTAGAGCCTTAAGCTAACCTCATCACTACTTGACTGGGGTTAAGCTTGGCACTTACGAAGTACCGAATGTGGAGTTCTCACGCCCTTTTCTGTGCATGTTTTTCCCATGTGCAGATCCAGGTACCAGTACACAACGTTTTGGCTAGGAGTACTACAGCAGCTGTCAGGAGACCGCGAGTTAATTCTGCCACGTCCGCAGAACCTCACGTGCCCCCATCTACTCTACTATAGGCATAAGAGATAGACATATACACATTTCCTTTATTCCGTTGTATAGAGATATAATTGTATAAAGCTTGTGACTTTGTGATATTCCGGGTTTTGGGAAAGTAAAAGATGTAGATGCCGAGCGGCTAAATTTTATAGTATTACTTCATCTTTACTGTTTTGTTATTATTTGTCTTATTTTTCCGCAATATAGGCTTACCTAGTTGTAGAGACTAGGTGCCGTCACGAGACCATTCGGAGGGTAAATTCGGGTCGTGAAATGTGCTAAATGTTATTTATTTACCGCTTTGATTGAATTGTATTTAACTTGTCTTCTTACGCCTCCCTTCCGAGTCTTCTAAAATTGGTGCACACATTCGCAGGGCCCGCCTTTCTGTTAGAGGTCATACCAAGTAAGAAATACGTGGATGGACTAGCCACTAGGCCGGATAGCCTTTCATGCTACTGGTATGTCGCTCCCACCTCGACTCGTGTTGTTCGCTCCGGTAACCAAGGTCTAGAACAAAACCCCAGGTTTAACCCTAGATTGACAAAACCTCATGCCGAATCCCTAGTAGGAACGATTATCTGCATCATGTGTATTTTGACTTAGGGGACTCAACACAGGGGTTGGGTCCGTCTAGGTCAGGTGTACCCGAAATAAAAAGACCATATTGATGCATCCTACTTGCTATATGTGCATTATTTGTCTCGATTTGTTGTTAACCGGATAAAGAAAGAAAGAAAAACGATAGAAAAACCAAGAGTGAGGGAGGATAGAAATTTACCAGTTTTGAAAAATCTGATATTTGAAAAACACCTCGGAACTCTGTCCAGAAAAGAAGGGAGAAAAGGATTTCAAAATATTGAAAATAAGGAGAAAAAGAATTTCAAAATAGTTGTAAATAAGCCAAAATGAGAAGAGAATTTAAAAATAAAATCAATTTTCTTTAGTTATGTCAAAACTGACCGAACTACGTGGGTCTGATTCTCATCGGATATGAGATACATAGGAAAACCTCATCGGTGTCGACCCCACTTTTAAAAAAAAATAAAAAATGTCCGTCAGTCAAAATAAAACCGACCAAGCTTCGATTTAGGTCTTGCACCGTTCTTGCCAAAGTAGCCTTAGAACATTTTACATTGTCGAAGGGCTATTTTCGTTAAAGAAAGAATTTGTCTGTCACTTTTTCCAAAAAGTACCTTGTCTGGCCTCAAAACTTTGCTCAAAGTAAGAAGGGGCCATTTTTGCAAAAATGACCACTTTGGTCAATATTGCACAAATAAGCCACTTTAGGAGAGTTTGTCTTTTAAAAATTTAAAAATATGTGTCTTTTGTGTAAAAATCAGAGGTAATCCTAACCCTGTTTGCTCACAGGTGCAAAATAAACACTATCCAAACTCCGCGGCTAAACACCGTAGAAGGGGCTCCACTACAACTCCAAATGTGGTGGCATGATTCAGATAAAGAGGGAAAAGACTGGGTTGGTGAACAGTTGGGATCTCTTGTTGATCTTATGAAAGTCAAACCCAGAAACGACTTGATCAAAGCCCTAGTAACCTTTTGGGACCCGGTCTACAATGTGTTCCGCTTCTCAGATTTCGAGCTCACTCCGACCTTAGAAGAGGTCGCCGGATATGTAGGTTTTGGTCGGGACTTAAGGAATCAACAAATCATCTTTCCAAAACCTATGTCGGTGCGCCGGTTCTTCGAGGTCCTTTCCGTTAGCAGGCAACTCAGGAAAGACCGAGTATTCAATGGGTGTTGTTCGTTCTATTTCCTATATTCCAGATATGGGTTCTCAGACGGATTTGAAATACATGAAAAAGGCTTGACTAACAAACAAGACAAAGATAATTGGAGGATCCATCGCCGATTTGCCTTCATCGTAGCATTTCTGGGTGTTATGGTCTTTCCCAATGCCGAAGGGACCATTGACGTTCGGGTGGCCAAAATCGCCAAGGTTTTGACTGAAAATAAAGATCGTACTCTAGCTCTACTCATATTGTCTGACATTTTCCGGGCTTTGACTGAATGCAAGTCGGGAAAAACATTTTTTGAAGGTTGCAATCACATGTGGCTAATTGAACATTTTCGTCACCATCCAAATTTCATGAGCTATGGTCCTGACAAAGCCAACTTCATTGAGAGCTACGAAGAGAGAGAGTAATGGATTACCCTTCCCCGGAGTCGAGGCTTGGGTTGATCGTCTAAGGTCTTTACGAGGAAACCAAATAGAATGGACTTTGGGATGGCTGCCTCTCAGGGAAGTCATACTTATGTCCACTTCCAGGAATCATCTACTGTTGATGGGTAGTGTTCAGCCATATGCACTCCAAAGGGTTCTAAGACAATTGGGCCGTTATCAAGTGATAACCGAAGAGGAAGATTTGAGCATCCAAGTCATTGAGCTACACCCTGAGCCCCCCTTACCTGAGGCCTTAGTTCAACAAAGCTGGAATGGGTGTCGATACTTGAGAGAAGATACTCAGGTACCCGATCTTGTCAGAGGGGAGGTGGATCCGGGATATGCGACATGGTTTGACAAAAGAAGTTGCATTGTTGAAGAACCAGAACCCGAGCCGGAAAGGCCTTTCTAAAGGCCTCATGTGCAAGCTTTTGATGATAAAATTCAAGAAAGACTAGCTTGGGGAGAAAATGAAAGGGAATATCAAGCTACTATCCATGCTTTGAAAGAGAAATTAAGAAATATGGAGTTTGATAATCAGTTGCAAGCACAGGTAGTCGAGGGTGAAAAACGACAATTGACCCGAGAGAATGAGGCGCTTCGTGCCCAAGTCCGGAGTCTAAAAATAGCCGTTGAGACGCCAGTAAGGAGTGAAAGAGATGAAAAAATCATTAACAATATGAGAATAAAGGTTCATGAATATACCTTCGATTTGAACAAAGCTGAAAAAGACCTGTTAGAGGCCCAAAGGAAGTTAGCAAAAGGAACGGAAGAACATGCTCGTCAATTAAGGCAAAAATATAGCAAAGAAATTGCCATCTTGAAAGAAAAACTATTTTCCATGGGGAACGAAATAGTCCAACAGACCAAAGACTTCAGAACGGAAAGGGAACGTTGTTATGAAAAGATTGGCCAGTTGGAGGGAAAAGTGCAAGAATTACAAGTGCAGAACAATGCAAATGCCCAGGTATTAGAGGCCCGAGCACATCAAATAGGGCGCTTACTTCAGGAGAAGGGGACCATACGGAACAGAATCAAAGAAATAGCCGACTACGTGGTGCAGAAATGCCACGAGTGCGAGAGTATGACCACTTCCATGTTCATTGCCACCGTGATGACTTTCATCCACCAAGTAATGGACGACTTGGATCGTCTTCAGGGGGATATTGCACGCAGACCTACACAAAGACCCGCCAATGCACCACAGGCCCCGAGAAGATAACCAGAGGCTCTCCTTTATTATTGATGTTTAGTTTTTTGAGTCTGTACTTTTATTGCTTTCAAAAAAATGTTAAGTTGTTTTGTTTTATGTCTAGAGTTTGTACTTTTCTTTCGTCTTTATTAATGTTTCCAAAAAATCACTTGTAATGAAAAGAACTATCCTTAGTAGTGAAATGGAAATTCTCTTTTGTTTACATTTATCTGTTCCATGATCTACGTAATGATATGATTCATGTGGTGTCATGATACGTAGGCAATCCACATAGGATTCGATCATAGCCCTCAAAGAAAAGAATAAAAGAACAAATAAAAAGAAAAGAAAGAGAGAGAATATTAAAGTCGGGATGAAACACACAGTTGTTGCAAATATTTTAGAAAAACGTTTAACTGTTTAGGTGCATCGCATCCTAGTGTGTGATTCCCTATGTGTTAAAATCTCCCACTAATTAGTTTGTTGTCTACTCTGAAAGGTTACTTCTTCTAAGGTAGTTGGTTTGCGGTGGTATTGTGGTGACACATCCTTATTTTACCAGATCTAAAGGAAGTATCGCAATGACATCAGAAAGTCATTTGTCTATTGTTGACCTAGAGAATGGCCTCCCTTCGGTTGTCCCTCAAGTAGAATCGGCAGTCGCCGAGGAAAACAAAAGACTAAGATGTTGCATGCTAGTAGGATGTTTGGTCCAATGGCAGAGAGCCACAAAATTCTATCCCCGGTTTCCCCCAGTTGATCCCCAGAATCGGAGGAACCACCAATGTGCCAATTTCAGTGCCAAACCCATTCGGGTTCCCAACCATGACGTCAAATTACATTGGGATGCCTACTGAGGTCTGCCCCTAGGCACCGTCTTCTGGATTAGACTCTGTGGTATTCATGGTGCCACCAGCTTCCAGTATAGCGCAGCTAACACTAGTGCGACAAAGTTTTGAGCCAGCAAATTTCACTTTCCAAGCTCCTCCGTTCCAGCTGGATACTGCCCGGGTCACTCCAAATTCTTATCTGTAGTACCCACAATTTGAGTCTCCTGTGGAGCCAGAAAAAATCATGAAAATTATTAAACAAGATGAGATGACTCGAAAGATGAAGAGTATCGAGCAAAGTTTGAAAAATATCCAGGGCCTAAGCGGCCAAAAAATCGTGTCCTATGCTGATTTATGCATATTTCCTCACGTGCATCCGCTTACATGTATCAAAACACCAAAGTTCGAAAAATATGACGGGCGTGGAGACCCCATCGCTCACTTAAAAAGATATTGCAACCAACTGAGAGGAGCAGGAGGAAAAGAAGAGCTACTAATGGCTTACTTCGGGGAAAGCCTTACGGGTATCGCCTCAGAGTGGTATATTAATTAAGATATCTCCCATTGGCATATATGGGATGATTTAGCTCGAGACTTCGTGAGGAAATTTCAATACAACGTGGATATAGCCCCAGACAGAAGTTCTCTGTCTAATCTTAAAAAAAAGGTTTCTGAAAGTTTCCGGGAGTATGCAATTAAATGGCAGGAAAAGGCATCCCTAGTAAAACCTCCCATGGATGAAACGGAAATGGTTAGCATTTTTCTGCAGGCTCAAGAGGCCGATTATTTCCAAAATATGATGTCCTTCATGTGCAAGCTGTTCGCGGAGGCCATTAAAAATGGCGAGATTGTAGAAAATGGATTGAAGACAGGCCGCATCTTACGTCAGCCTGCTTTGAGAGCCACCTCCCAAGCCATTCAAAGCGGCTCGAGAGGCATGGGAAACAGAAAGAAGAAAGAGGAGGGAGCCATGATGGCTTCAGGCCCTAGGAATTCTCGATGACCTCGGGAATATCCAGGCCCATTTCCCAGAGCCTCACAACACTATTATCCTCATCAGGAAGCATCTTATGCCATGTCTCCCCTCCATTATGCAATGATGAACGCTCAGACGCAGCCCCTTCTGCAGCAACACAATCAAAACAGAGCACCACCACCCATAAATAACCATCCTCCCCCATCTCTATATAATCCACGCCCTCCTCAGAACAACTATCAATACAATGCCTACCCTCGTGAACCACCAAGGAGACCTACTTTCACTCCTATTGGTTAGTCATACTCAAGCCTGTTTCCAAAGCTAATTCAGATGGGACTTCTGCAGCCCGTACCTCCAACTCGGCAAAATCCAGAATCGGCGTTATACAGACGAGGAACCAGATGTGCCTATCACTCGTGAGCGGAGGGGCATGATACTGAAGACTGCTGGACTCTCAAGAGGGCAGTAGAAAATCTGATTGAACAGAAAAAAGTGGTGCTAAGGGACGAGGATGTCCCCAATGTCACAAACAATCCATTGTCATCCCACAACAAAGCGCTCGTCATTGGGATGATTTGTGAAGACAAAGAGTTTGACCCGGCGCTGAAAGCCATCATTGCCATTGTGGACACAAAAAAGAAAGCAAAATCGGTGGAAATACCGGGCAAAGAAGAGAAGAAAACAAAGCATGCTGGCCAAGATAAAGAAAAGGCCATTGAGGTAGAGAAAGAGTTGGCACCAGCTAAGGAAGCTGTCCTTTATGTTCTAAAGGCTCCTCGAAATAGACAGCTCGCCTTGAGCCCTCCTAGAAGATTAGAGCTAAAATCCAAGCCGCAAAGAATGTATGTGCCAAAAGGGACGTATGTGGTGAAAAGTCCGGCCATCCCACCAAAGCTGAATGAACCTTTGATTATAAGACGCCGGCCGCAAATTCCGATTAAAAATACAACTACTGTCCCCTGGAATTATGATCAAACATTGGTAACATATAAAAGAAAAGAGGTCAGAGGGGAAGTCAATGAAGCAAAACCCACTGGGAAGTATCACAACCCAGAGGAGTTGAACAAAGCTAAGCATAAAGGTTTTACTCTCAAAACACCTATCACCGCTGAAGAAGCTGGGGAGTTCTGTAAGAAAATGAAAATGTCTGAATATGCTACAATTGAAGAACTCAGGAACACCCCTGATCAGGTTTCACTTTTATCTCTGTTGATGGGCTCAAACGAGCATCAAAAACTACTCATGAAAACGCTGAATGAAGCGTATGTACCAGCTGAGACCTCAGTCGAGCAGTTAGAGAGAATGGTTGAGCTCTTCTTCGAAGTGAACAAAATTTCTTTCAGCCTAAACGACCTACCTCCCGAGGGAGCTTCTCACAACAAAGCCTTTCACTTGACAGTCAAAAGTGAAGGATACACGTGAAGAGGGTTATGCTCGACGGAGGATCCATGGCAGATATTTTCCCCCTGTCAACATTACAAGGAATGGGAATCGGCATTGAGAGAATCAGGCCAAAAAATGTTTGTGTCCGCGCCTTTGACGGTATCAAAAGAGACACCATTGGGGACATTGACATAGTTATGACGATTGGCCCTGTGGATTTCACGGTAACCTTCCAAATCCTGGACATGGACACTTCTTACAACTTCCTGCTAGGAAGACCTTGGATTCACGTTGCTGGGGCAGTGCCATCTACTCTCCACCAGATGGTCAAATTTGAACACGAGAATCAGGAGATAGTGGTCCACGGAGAAGACGAACAATCGATATACAGAGATCCCTCCGTCCCCAGCCTCGAGGCCAGAGAGGGAAGCGAGCATATTGTGAACCAAGCCTTTGAGATTGTACTTGTTGATCAGCACGAGGAAGGTGCTCCGTGCCCACAGCGTTGTTTATCTAATGCATCAATCATGGTCGCTACTGACATGATCAGACACGGGTTCAAACCCAGAAAGGGGTTCTGTAACAACCCGGTCCAACGTTACGCAATATACGCATCTATTCCTTTATTTATGTCTTGTAGTAGCTCGGTTAGACTGTTCATGAAGTGTTGGGGTTGGTTGGTTCGGGTTTGGAGCGAAAATAGAGTGGATTAAGACACTTAGTCTCTACCTAGAGCTTTAGAGTTGGAAAAGTCAACCCGGAGTTGACTTATTAGTAAACAACCTCGGAATGCGGATTTTATGGTTCGGATAGCTTTGTTAGGTGATTTGGGACTTAGGAGTGTGTTCAGAATATTTTTAGGATGCCCGGTGTAGAATTAGGCTTGAATTGGCGAAGTTAGTATTTTGGCGAATTCCGGTTGATAGGCGAGATTTTGATCCGTCGTTCGGAATGGGATTCTGAGAGTTGTTGTAGCTTAGTTAGGTCATTTTGGACTTGCCCGCAAAATTTCAAGTCATTCGGAGATGGTTTGGTTGGGTTTGTTATCAAATGCGTGTTTTAGAAGTTTTTGGGATCATAGGCTTGAATTGGATGAGAATTTATGGTTTTGGTGTTGTTTTTGGTGTTTTAATGGCTCGAGTAAGTTTGAATAACCATGTTTGATACGTTGGTATGTTTGGTTGGGGTGNGCGAGGTCGCAGGTGCGGGAAATGGGTTCGCAGGCGCGGGCTCTGAGTGTTAAGTGAAGGACCGCAGGTGCGGTCAATATGTCGCCCCTGCAGTACCGCTGTTGCGATAAAGAGGCCACAGGTGCGAAGTATGGGATTTTAAGTGAGTTCCGCAGGTGCGGTCAAAACATCGCGCCTGCGGAGTCGCAGGTGCGAGAAATATACCGATGTTGCGATAATGCCTGGGCAGAACTATAAAAAAAGGCAGCCTTCGCGAAATTTGTCCTCTTTCACCATTTTTACACACGGGTTGGAGGTTTTGAAGAGGGATTTCGTTGTTTCTTCAAGGAGGTAAGTTTCTTGGACTAAAAACTCGTTATATTGTGCATTAAGAATGATTTTAGGTTGAAATCATGGGTAAAAACAGTAGAAAAAAGGTGGTTAGGGCTTGGGTTTAAGAGAGGAAGAATGGGGGAATTGGAGGACCATTTGAGGTCCGATTTTCGTGTTCTTGGTATGGTTAGACTCGGAAAAGTACAAGGAACCTAGTGTTGTGAAAATTTCTGACTTTCGAGACGTGGGCCCGAGGGCCGAGTTTTGGCCGAATTCGGGATTTTGGTATTTTTGCTAAATTTTTATTTGGGGATTGTTCCTTAGCACATTGTGACGCTATGTAATTGATTATTGATAGATTTGGAGCATTTGGAGGCCGATTCTCGAGGAAAGGGCCAGGCGGAGTAGAGTTGAGCCGGTTTCGAGGTAAGTAACGGCTTCAAACTTGGAACTGAGGGGTTCAAAACCCCAACGTACATGCTAATTGATGATCGTTACTATGATACACTCGCCAAGTGACGGGCATATGAGTGTTGGTTGAATTGTTGTGGCCCGG